>JAJIBD010006651.1:0-7500 GCA_021461705.1 Cryptotis parvus | reverse complement strand
GGCTAAAGAAACTGTGGTTCATCTACACTATGGAATACTATGCGGCTGTCAGAAAAGATGAAATTATGAAATTTACCTGCAAATGGATGGACATGGAGACTATCATGCTGAGTGAAATTAGTCAGAAGGAAAAGGACAGATATAGAACGGCTGCATTCATTAATAGGATATAAATAGATACCAGTGTTTTACTAAATATGGGATATGGTAATGGCAGATTAAAACTCACCACTGAATATACACAAAGAGACTTAAGTGATAAACTCTAAGTATCTGCAGGGCTAGTCACAATGTGTAAAATAGGAGGGAGAGAGATGCAGAGACAGAGAGAGAGATAGAGAGAGAAAGAGAGGAAACTGGGGTACCTGCTATTAAGGCGGCCTGGGGTGGGAGGGGGAGGGGTACATTGGTGGTGGAAATGGGGCACTGGTGGAGGGATGGGTTCTGGAATACTGTATTACCAAGAACCAATTATGAACACCTTTGTAATTGTATGTTTCACGGTGGTATAAAAAAAAAAAAGTTAAAAAAATATTTAAGGCACTGACATACTACTTCCTGAAGTCACTTCTCCCTTGTGTTCCTACAATGCACAGATTTTACAGGTTCTTTACCTTCAGTATTTGCTATTGCCAGTATTTCTCATTTATAGCAACATTTGCAGGTGTATAATTAATTAAAAATTGTGTAATGAAGACATTTAAAGTCACAAACAAGAGCATATGTAGCTTTGCTATATATATAAGTATATTTTATGTGTGTGTGTATATATATGTATGTATATATATATATATATATATATATATATATTTGCTATATACGTACATGGAACTTTGTTGGCTACATGTAGGCCTTAACCATGTATTCTCTTTGGCCCTGTAAATGTATCTGCATGCATTCAGAGGAAAGAAGTTTTCAAAAAAATCTAATAACTACTCTATGAATATTTTTATAACTTGTAAAATAATTGGAAAGGCCTAAAAACATTTTTGGCTACAACCAACAGTATGAGGCTCTGCTCCTAGCTCTGCACTCAGGGTTCAGACTTGGTGCTCATGGGAGCGTGTTGTGCTAGGATCAAATCCAGGCCTCTTGCATTGCCAAAGCATTCTCCCAGCCTAATGAGTTGTCTCTCTGGCCCTGAGATGAATCAAATTTGAAGAATGATGTTACCATGTATCTTTATAATAGTTTCAAAGCGTGGCTGAGAAGGTCCGGGGATCTTTGTCGTCTTTGTCTTGGTGTCCTGGGTGCTCCTCCTGGTAGTCCCGGGACTGGAGGTGGGGCTGTCAGGCAGTGGGGAACTGACCTGGACTCTTAGAGAATGTGGGCTGCACGCTCCAGCCTTGAGCCATCTCGCTGGCCCTCTTAGTGTTTTAATTGCTTTTGTGATGACTAGTGATGCGGAACACATTTTTTAAAAAAATGTTTTCATATATCTTTTGCATAAAACATTTATCCACAACTTAACATGTTTAAAAAAAAATCAAGCCATTTTTTCATTAGTGAAATCTAATTGTGGCTTTTGGACCCTCCTCAGTGCTGCTCAGAGCTTCCCACTCCAGACTCTGCACTCTGGATCACTCCAGGCAGTGCTCAGGGGAACCTACGAGGTTCTAAGGACCAAACCCAGGTTGGTCACATGCAAGGCAGGTGCCTTACCCACTGTATTATCTCTCCAAACCAACCAACGCATTTTTAAAAATTAATTTGGTTAGTTAAAGGTTTCATGGAAATATATTCAGCCTTGTGGCATATCTTCTTGATGTAGCATTTTTTTCTATAAATTTTGTACTTCTGTGAAAGTTTTCTGCTTAAGTAGTCTTTGTCTAATCCAACCTAACAATGATTTTCTTCTGTTTTCTTATAAATGTTCAATTTGTCTTAACTCTTACGTTTAGATCCATAACACATTTTTAGTTAATATTTAAATGGTATGAAGTGGTTAGGCTAAAAGTTAATTTTTGACTAGTTATCTAATGGTTCCAGTAATAATAATTGAAAAAAAACTAACTTTTCTCCACTGAATTAACTAACTCTCTATCCTTGTTGAAAATTAGGGGCCAGAGCAATAGTACAGAGGATCGGACATTTGCCTTGCACGCAGCTGACCTCGACTTGTTCCCTGGCATCCGATATGGTCCCCCGAGCACCGCCAGGAGTGATTTCTGAGAGCAGAGCCAGGAGTAACCCTTGAGCATTGCCGGGTGTCTCACACACACACACACACACACACACACACACAAATAAATGAATAAAAAATCTTTGTTGAAAATTAATTGACCATGGGCCGGAGCGATAGCCCAGCCGGTAGGGCGCTTGCCTTGCACGCAGCAGGCCTGTGCCGGCCTGGGTTCGATTCCCGGCGTCCCATATGGTCCCCCCGAGCACTGCCAGGAGTAATTCCTGAGTGCAGAGCCAGGAGTAACCCATGAGCACTGCTGGGTGTGACCCAAAAAGCAAAAAAAAAAAAAAAAGAAAAGAAAATTAATTAACCAGGAACCATCAAGATAGCTCAAAGGGTTTAATCCATCATAGCAGGAGGCCTGGTTTAGCCCCTGGCTCCAGGACAGCCACTTAGCACCATTGATGTGGTCTGGAAGGAAGGATGTATTTTACTTATTTATTTTTGTGGTACTGGGGATTGAGACAGGATTTCCCACATGCAAAACAAATGTTCTGTCACTCAGCAACATGGCTGGCCCTGATTGACTGTATATGTGAGTACTTTTGGAAATTTTTTTCCCTTGCCAACTTTTTTATATTACATCATTTGAAAGGTTATGTGTTCACAGAGATGTAGTACGGAATCAAGACTCTTGCCTGCCATGTGGTTGACTGGGTTTAGTTCCACAGCACCACATACATCTAGAACACTGTCAGGGGTCACTTATGAACACAGAACTAGGAATAGCTTCTGAACACTGCTGAGTGTGTCCCAAAGCTCCTCCGTTAGAAGTTCAAAATTATTATTGTATGTCTGGTGAGTATTCTCTTACCCCCGTCACCATCTTTGGCAGTGGGAAGGAGCAGACATTCAGCAGCTGTTTCTCCCACCACTTTTCTCCTTTCTCTGGTCCTCTTTCAATGCTTTGGACATCTGTGACTGTCCCATGACTTTAAGCTGACTGACTCAAGGTTCTCATTCACACTTCTCTAATATGGATGAAAAACAAAAACCTTACAGACATCAATGCTAGTAACAATAGTTAATAATAGTTTGATCATGTGTGTTGTTGTTATGTAAGACCTTTTAGTGACTCCAACAAAGTTATAAAACTGGAATTACTATCCCTCTAGAAAGAAGAAAATTCTCAAGTCTGGAGAGGCTGTGCAGTTTGCACAAGACAATACACACAGTAAGCAGGTGTGCTGAAGGGTACGTCTAGTTTGTCTTCAGAGTCTGACGTTTTACCAAACTGTTAAACTGCCACACCACAAACCATATGGCTTTCATTGTAGATTGCATGCCTTTTGTATTGTTTTTAAGTTACTATTTTACTATTCTGTGACCCTGTGAAGGATTTTAGAAAATGTTTCACTTATTTTTCAGGTGAGAAAACTTAAGTGCAAAGAGAGGTACTGTAGAAACATAAGCAGGTCATAGGCTGAAAAGCCCCAGACCTTCCCGGGCCTGACACTCTGGGCCCATCACCATGGCCATAGAGGTCGGGCCCCAGTGGCAGCACTCTCTGTTTGGGGGAGCGTGGCCTTGTTGCAGCATCTCTGTAGATTTCACCCTTACAAGGCCACTTTCAGTCACCTGTCATTGTCATGACTGAAAATTTCCTCATAAATAGATCCAATGGCTTCCTCCAGATAGTCTCAAGTGGAAGTCATGTTGCTCTGAGAGGCTTAAACATTACATGCTAGTAATATTTATGCATTTAAAACATCTCTGCAGAGAGAAAGAGAAAGAGATAAAGAACCTGCCATAGAGGCAGGCTAGGGAGGGGGAGGGATAGGGGACATTGGTGATGGGAAATGGGCACTGGTGGAGGGATGGGGTCTGGAACACCGTATGACCGAAACCCAGATATGAACTTCTTAGGAACATCTTTATAATTGTATATCTCAGGTGGTATAATTACTTGATCACTTCACATCCTGTTATTCGTCGATTTGCTTGAGTGGGCACCAGTAATATTTCCATTTGACCCTATCACATGCCAGTGTAGCCCAATGGCATCTGGTTGCTTCAGGAATACAAAGAGCCTCAAACCGCTTGTTCAGGGTCTTGATAAAGAAGACTGACCATCTTGTAGGTGGGTGGCCATGGTGGTATAATAAAATATTAAAAAATATTTTATATAAAATTGACTAAGAATTTCACCAAAATAATGCCAGATAACAAGGAATAGCTCCAGGAAGCTCAGAAAATACCAAGGACAGATATCAGATTGTAATTTCTTTTGGTTCTTCCTTAATATGAATATTATTAACCACAACAGATTATTAAAAGATTTGTGCATGTCAAAAAAAAAGATCTCTGCAAAATAAAAAAAAAGTTTATAGAAAAATTTCGAACTTTTTTTTGTAGATTAGATAACATGGTTATAGCAGTGTTGTCATTTATGGGTTTGATGTCCAAGGTAGCATTTTCACCACCACCCAAGGCCATAACTGTCCACCACCATTCTTGTGTCACTTCTAGCTGACCTTTTTCTTCCACTATATGCACAGAGAAACATTCATATACAAAACTGACCCCAGTTGCCACCTTTCTTCTCCAATTAACTTTTATTATTCTTTGGGGGTCACATCTGGTGATGTTCAAGGGACAATGTGGGATGCCAGGTATCTGTGTGCAAAGCAAAAAAGCATTATGTGCTGTTCTATCTCTCCAATTCTTAACTTGTATTACTGGTTTTGGCATATCAAATATGTATATCTTAACTTTTATTCTAAAATATATGTACTGGAGCTAGACAGCTAGTACAAGGAATAAGGTGTTTATCTTGCATGTGACCAATTTCAGTTAAATATTTACATAAATATAAGTAGATATATAATTATGTATTTAATATATAATTATACATACATGTAAATAGGTTTAAATATGTCTGCTATATTAATAAATGAAGTGGGTGACTACTTTTCCCAACATTGATGTCATGTAACAGAAATCTCCTTCATCTATGGTTTTGCTTTTCATGGTTTGTTACCCCTGTTCATTGTAATAAGAAGATACTTGAGTACAATAAAATATTTAAAATGACAAAGATTACATAAAAACATATGCTCAGTATATTGTTAGAATTGTTCCCTATTATTATTATTATTATTATTATTATTATTATTGCTATTACTCATTGAGCAAATGTGCAAATTATTCTTTACTTCATAGGTCAACTCAGACATGGTAGAGACATAATATACTTATCTCAGAGTTATCAGAGAATTTAGGTATGCACTAGGGTCTTGGAATACATCTCTGGAGGAAAGGGGCAAGCTATGTATTGAGGGTCACTAATCTTGATTTCTAGGGTCCTCTGTTACTTATCAGTTGGGTGACCTTTAGCAAGTTATTTAACCTCTCCAACCCCTTTCTAATCTGTAAAGGGATTGATAACAGAACCAAGGTTCTCTGGGTTGTTGTGGGAATCAGAAGAGATAACAGAATGCTTTGAAAATCCTAATCTACAGAAGAAAGAACTTGGACTTCAGTGAGACAGATTCACAGTCATGCGCCTGGCAGAGTCTGATGACAGCCCCTTTGAGATGCTGGGCGGCAGGGAAAGTTGGCTCAGGGCTCACTGGGCTCTGCACCTCACTCACATTCTTTCCTCAGCAAAATCACAAGTTATTACAAGTCCCGGCTCTTTTTGACTAGTGAAACCAAAATTTTCCACAGTCAGATTTCCAAGATTTTAATAGGAGAGGAGGAGAATGTTCTTCAGGACTGATGCAAGGCTTCCATAGTCTCATTCCTTTATCACTCAGTCAACATGCGTCGTCTACAGTGTTAGTTGCAAGCATTATATTAGGTGCTGGGGCTTCAGAAATGAAGAGGTCAGGGCTGTCTCACATATAGGGTCAAACACATTCTTTGCAAGCATGAGGCAGAGTTGGTCTCCAGCACTGACCCACATACTGTTTATTGATCCCAGCCATACTGAGGTTTGGGATCCACAAAAACACAATCAAATGTAATTGTAGGCCCACCACAACTGGGGCATATAAGCAACACGACTAAAAGTGTGGGGAGCCCTGAGAATAGAGCCCCAAAGTGTGTTCATAAAGTATGTATGAACCTCCTTCATAACAACAATTAATGGGAAAAGGAGGAGAGATAGAAAGGGAACAGATTGACGGTCCTTGGGGTGGTATCAGTCAGCAGGTGTAGAGCAGGTACTCTTGACTTGCATGTGTCCAATCCCCAGCATCCCATATGGTTTCCCGAGTACTGTCAAGAGACATCCTAGAACACAGAGCCAGAAACAAGCTCTGAGTACTGCCAGATGTGGGCCCCAAACCAAATAAATAAACAAAAAATGAACAAAAGTTGTAAAATTTGTGATGCAAGAGAAAAGGTAGTTGTAAAAGGCTGCTAGACTTTTATTTATTTATTTATTTATTTATTTATTTATTTATTTATTTTTTGCTGCTAGACTTTTAGAGTGTCTATAAATGGATGGACATGGAGAGGATCATGTTGAGTGAAATTAGCCAGAGGGAAAAGGAATCTGTTTTGGGAAAGATTGAGAGACACAGGGGAGCAGGGCCCCAATGCTTTTGCCAAATCTCCTCATCACTAAGAGACAGACAAACAGAATCAAGGATGACAATATCATATGATACTTGTGTGTTGGAGATAAGCACATAATGATATGAAAACACACACATCATTTGAAACTGAGAGGGATATTAAGTAGGGAAGAACCCTAACATCTGAAGGCATCATAGATTGGTGACAAACTATTTGTAATGGACATGGCTATGTTAGACTTAGTCTATGAATTTGGTGCTCACTCTGTGTGATACTTTATAATTGAAGAAGGATAATTCCCATTTTTACAGATGAGAAAATACTTACCAAGAGGGCACAGAAGTCAAATGTCCGTTAAGTGGTGGAGTGGGAATTAAATGCGGTCCTGGACCCAGAGGATGATGCAGCAGGTACAGCTCTTGCCTCATGAGACCGGCCCAGGTTGATCCCTGCACCCCATATGTTCTCCTGAGTGTCTCCAGAAGTAAGCCCTAAGCACTGCCATATGTGCCCCCAACTAAGATTTTTTAATGTAGTTTATCTGACTCTTGTAGTATGAATCTGTTCATCAGCATCAATCTGATTAGAACATCATCTGACTGTTTTGACTTTGATCAGTTTAAATTCACTTTTCTCCCCTGTTGTGTATTTAATTTTGTTGCTGTTCTAGAACATAGTTAATGCTCAGAGTCCTGTAAAATAGTGATTTAAACAAGTAAGAACAATGAATTATGTTCAGGGGCACAAAGTTTTGAAAGTCACATTAATTATGTCTAGCTATATTCTACCTT
>JAJIBD010006650.1:5000-24745 GCA_021461705.1 Cryptotis parvus | reverse complement strand
ATCCTGTGTTTTATGGGAGGTTAAACCGACATTTCTACAGGCCTTTAGATACCCCATGAGGTCAGCCTTTTCCCTAATACCATATAGTAATGCTCGACATTTTTGATTAGCATTCTCATATGCTAAGTTTAGTTTTTAGGATTTCTTGAGTGGTTGGGTCTTGAACCTGTCTTTGGATTGTTTCACATAATCTCCCAACAAAATCAAAGTATGGTTCATCACGACCCTGGTAAATTTTTGTATAGCTACCTAGAAATTCTGGGTCGGAACCTACTCTTTCCCACGCCTTTAATGCTGTCTCCCGAACGAATTTTAAAATAGGTTCAGGTAATGTCGCTTGTTTTGCTTTGTTTTTCCATTCACCTTCACCTTTTAGCATGGCAAAAGTTATAGTATGGCCTGATTCCTTTTCTCTTAAAGTGTCAATATTCTGGTTAACCCCATCTGCATACCACATATGCCATTGCATGTACTGTGATTTGTTTAGACAAGTATCGGCTACCGTTTCAAAGTCTCCCAATACCCACTGACTACTTTCGCTCCAATCAGCTAAATATTTTAAAAAGTATAAGGACTTGATATTCCAAACCTGTCGCAAGCCTTCCTAAACGGGGTTATTGCCTCAATTTTTAAGTCTTCATGAATCGGTTTTACTTTATCTTTAGATTGGTCATGAGAAAGATTGCTGGGCTTTGCTCTTTGACTCGAGCTAATCTGTTTCTCCCCTTCTTCCTCATCAGAGCTTGTAGTATCTGGCAGAGGAACATCTACCCCATTGAGGGTATTAACTCTGGGGAGATTTTCAGCTTGGGAATTTGCCTCCTCTGGGTTTTCCTGTTCCTCCTCTAAGTTATCAGCCACATTAGAATTCTTTTTTAAATTTTTTTTGCTGGGAATGTATACACCTTTTTCAAGTTTACAGTTTTGGGGCGTGTTTGTGAGCGGCTTTTTAGTTGGTTCACGCCTCAGTATTGGGTATGCGCTAGGTCCTGATTGATAAGTTATGAAATCAGAAATCTCCCTGCGTAACACATCCATTTCTTGGTTTAAGTTTTCAAGTTTCCTATATGTTTCTTCCTTTTGTTCTTTCAATCTTATGTGTAACTTCCAAACCTCCCTCTTTCTGTCCATCTATTCTATCTCTCTGTCTGTCAATTTCTTCCTCTAAGATAATGCTGATTTTATCGATATCCTTCTTCTGCTCTTCAAACTTTACTTCAAATTTTAAATCCTGTTTAATAATTTTACTTTCCTGTTCTTCTAATTTTTCCTTGAATTTTAAATCCTGTTCTTCTAATTTTTCCTTGAATTTTAAATCCTGTTCTTCTAATTTTTCCTTGAATTTTAAATCCTGTTCTTCTAATTTTTCCTTGAATTTTAAATCCTGTTCTTCTAATTTTTCCTCAAATTTTAAAATCTGGTTAATAATTTTACTTTCCTGTTCTTCTAATTTCTTTTCAAATTTTAAACTCTGTTTAATAATTCTGTCCTCAAGCTTTAAGACCAGTCTACCTGTAGCTTTATGATCCTCACTTATTTCTTCAATCGCTGAGTAAATCTCGTCCCTTAAGATTGCATTCAATTTATTACTTTCCTCCCTCTCTCTATTAAACATTGTCCTTACGCAAAGGTACAGTTTAAAAATCGCAAGGACCCAGATGATTTGTGAAAAGATAGAGTAGTTCTCAGAAAGGAACTTTATAGACTGGGCTATGTATGGTTCCGAGCCAATAAAAGATACAATGTATCTATACCATGAGATATCCATCATTTTACTCACGGTTCGGAGGCAGATGATCTCTGTCCGATGATAATTAGACCAGGCGATGTTCGTGGTGCCTACACCAGGGGCGCCAAATGTCGGGCGCACCGCCGGGGGTCCCCGACAGTGCCGGGAAGCGAGTTCCCTTCTACCTCCGAAGCCGGCGAGGAATGGATGAGCACTCAGGGATCCGATGAGGTTTTAAAAAGACTTTACTTATTACAGGTTCAGGCATACAAATCAGCAAAAAGGAAAAACCCGATGCTTAGGATTCCAGGCTAGAACCCCAGCCACGTGTAGGCCAAGATGGCGACCACCACGTGCAAAGGCTTTGGGAAGGGAGAAGAACACTTCCAAGCAGGGCAACAGCTCACAGCGAGCACAGCCCCCAAAGAAGCGCGGGAGAGTGAAAACCGGCTAGTTTATATCCCTTCAACTCAGACCTTCCTCCCATTGTTATGGAAAGCAGGGAGTGTTAAATGTCCTTAGATAATCCCTCCCTGCACCTCACCTAGGCCCTTTAGTGTGCTAATGCAGCGGCCCTTAAAGGAGTCCTGCAACAGGGGGGATGGATGGATGGATGGATGGATGGATGGATGGATGGATGGATGGATGGATGGATGGACGGACCGGACGGGACCGGACTGACAGACAGACCGACAGACAGACAGGTAGACAGGCAGGTAGACAGGCAGGTAGATAGACAGGTAGACAGACAGGTAGACAGGTAGGTAGACAGACAGGTAGACAGGTAGGTAGGTAGGTGGGTAAGTAGGTAGGTAAGTAGGTAGGTAAGTAGGTGGGTGCGTGGGTAGGTGCGTGGGTAGGTATGGGTAGGTAGGTAGGTAGGTAGGTAGGTAGGTATGTAGATGCAACTTGCATACATAAAGGAGTGCTCTCTCTAATTTTATATATATATGTATATAAGCATATGCATACATAGAGAGCACTTCTTTATGTATGCAAATAATAATTCTGAATACCATAAGCATAGATAGATAGATAGATAGATAGATAGATAGATAGATAGATAGATAGATAGATAGAGAGAGAGAGAGAGAGAGAGAGAGAGAGATAGATAGATAGATAGATAGATAGATAGATAGATAGATGGATAGATAGATAGATAGATAGATAGATAGATAGATGATAGATAGATAGATAGATAGATAGATAGATAGATAGATAGATAGATAGATAGATAGATAGATAGATAGATAGATAGATAGATAGATAGATAGATAGATAGATAGATAGATAGATAGATAGATCCCCGTGCAACATGGGGATTGGGCTATGTCCAGCTGTGGAGTCAGACTAGAGGACAACTGTGGTTGTGTTGCAGGAGGTTTTCTGACTTCTGGTAGCCTGGCAGGGGACAGACCAAGGAGCAAAAACTTGTCCCCACCCCAAGACACCCCATCAGTCTAGCACAGGGCGGGCATCTTCCCTGCACCTGACCTGGTGTCTGGCGAGAGCCCCAGCAGCAGTTCTGGGCGGGGCAACTAGCACTTTGTGTGGAGGGGGGCCGAGGTGGGGAGGGGTGGCCCCAGCCCATGCTCCCTAAATACCTAGTTGGTGTAGTCGTCGAGTCCCGCATGCCTGGACTTGAATTCGGCTTCTCTCTTGGGTTGGGCTGTGTCCAGCTGTGGAGTTTGGTCCAGATGATGAGTGTGGGTGTGTTGTGCAAGGTTTTCTGACTTCTGTTCTTGAATTTACTTTCTGAGATCCTAGAACATGATTGGTTTCATTATTTTGATTTGATGTACCATACTTCCAGATGGAAGCTCTCCCCCATGTGTCTGAGTCTCTGAGGAATTTCGTGGGCAGAGCCACCAGGCCTCCTGGGCAGGACAGAGAGGGGGAATGGTTACCCCAGCTCCATCTCCACAAACACCCAGTGACTTCTGCCTCTGAGACTGTCTACCTGGGCTTGAGCGCGGCTGCTCTGCTGAGCTGGACTTGAGATGAGTGTCTCTCTTGCGTGGGCTCTGATGAGCTGGAGTCCAGACCGCAAAAAATGGTGGCTATTATGGTGAGCAAGTCTCATTTGGCTGCATTATTACTTTTTGCTTTTTGGGTCACACCCGGCAATGCTCAGGAGTTACTCCTACCTTGCACTCAGAAATTAGTCCTGGTGGTACTTGGGGAACCTTATGGGATGCCGGGGACCAAATCTAGGGTCGACTGCCACGAAGTCAAACACCCTACCCCTGTGCTATTGCTCTGTATGGGAAGATTAAGCAGCAGTTTGCAACTTAAAAATACTAATTGTATAGAATTTTAGGATTCAAAAAATAAGGCATTTAGGAACCAAGCATTTGAAATAAATATAACTTAAAAACTGTAGAATATTACTCTTTAAAAAAATTTATACCACTGTGAGATATACAATTACAAAGATGTTCTTGTTTGGGTTTCAATCATACAGTGTTCCAACACCCATCCCTCCATCAGTGCCCATTTCCCACCACCAATGTTCCCTGATTCCTTACCCTCCCCAAGCCTACTTCTATAGCAGGCACTTTACCTCCTCTTTATCTCTTTCTCTCTCTCTCTCTCTCTGTATATCTGTCTCTCTTTTCCTTCTCTTACACATTGTGGCTTGCAATACATAAATTTAGAGGTTACATGTATATCCCTATATATAAACATATATATAGGCAAGCTGGGGGACGGGGAGGGAAATGGGGACATTGGGGATGGAAAATGGGCACAGGTAGAGGGATGGGTGCTGTAACACTGTAGAACCAAAACTCAAACATGAACATCGTGTAATTGTATATCTAACAGCACGGTTCATCAATAAATGCTGTATTTAGAGGTGACTACAAGAGTATGCCACCCGCACAGTACACCTGGTAAGCTTACTGTGTCATATTTGATATTCCAAATATCAGTAACAATTATATTAGGTCATTCCCATGACCTAATATAATGGTTTGAGGCTCTTTATGTTCCTGGAGCAAGCAGATGCCCTTGGGCTCTACTAGCATGAGACAGGGCGTATGAAAATGTTACTGGTGCCCGCTCGAGCAAATCGATGATGAACGGAAGATAGTGATGGTGATAGTATAATAAAATATTAATAAAAAAATAAATAAATAAAATTTTAAAATAATAATCACTGTATCACTGCCTTCCCATTGTTCATTGATTTGCCCTAGCAGGCACCAGTAACATCACCAAATGTCCTGTCACAAGAAAGTGTAGCTCAAGGGCATCTGCTTGCTCCAGTCACAGGAAGAGCCTCAAACCATACTTCAGGTCATGGAATTGAGGTCCATAATTGTTACTAGTTTTAGGCATAACAAATAAAACATGGATAGCTTGCCAGGCTCTGCCATGTAGGTGGTAAACTATCTGTAGAAAGCTCTCGTCTTGAGCATTTACTATAAAACTTATAGGGGAAAGATCAGGTTTTCGCTTGGATGGAGCTCTGAGGAACTATGGAGTCTGAATTTTAAGAACAACTGACCGCGTGATGTGTGGGTTGTTCTGGCTTCCCGCTAGGCTCACTGGGATGATGGGCATCAGTTAGAACCTGTCTAGAACTGTATACAGTGTATAAATGTGAAAGATCCTGGAACTTATCCTAAAGTGAAAGAAAAGGAACTTATCCTAAAATCAGTATTATCTAAGAATGTCACCACTTCACGGTCATTCACCATGGGGGTTGTGTGTCTGGCGTGGGTGGGTCTATCTTCCGGGAAGCTGACATGGAGGTGGAGGAAAGGGCAGAGCCCAAATCTCCACTCTGAGTCCAGCCAGCATGGTCGCTCCCCGCACTTGTGAGCGAACCCTGGAGCAATGTTGGACTCGGTCAGGGGCTGGCCGAGCCCCAGTAACGGGAGCAGGTATCCCAGTATCCTCTCTTTCTCTCTCTGTCTCTTTCTCAAGTCCAGCATTTATTGATGAACCCGCGCAGCCGCAAGCGGCGCGCCGAGCCAGGCGGTGATAGGCTGGTCTGCTGGGTGGAGTTCTGACGAGAGAAGTCTGGATGTGGAAAATGGAGGCCCTCATGGAATGGGGGTCTTCTGGCTTGTTGCAAGGCTCTGCTGGGGTGGCGGGCCAGGGCTAGAACCCGCCATCCCTCCTGATATATCCTGAATATTAACCTCTTATCATATGAGTATTGGGTAAATATTCTTTCCCATTCTGTGGACTGTCTCTGTATCTTTGTCATTGTTTCTTTTGAGGTTCAGAAGCTTTTTGGCTTCATGTAGTCACATATGTTTATCTTTTCTTCTAGTTGTTTTGTTAGTGGTGTTTCAACTTTGAAAATGTCCTTAGCTTCAATATCGTGGAGGGTTTTTCCTATATTTCTTTGATGTACTTTATGGATTTATGTCTGATATTGAGATCTTTAATCCATTTTGATCTGATTTTTTATTCATGGTGTTAGACAGAGTTCCAAGTTCATTTTTTTTTACTTGTAGCTGCCCAGTTTTCCCCAGAACCACTTGTTGAAGAGGCTTTCCTTGCTCCATTTCATACATTTTGCTAATTTATTGAAGAATAATTGCTCACATATTTGAGGCTGGTTGTCAGGATACTCAACTCTATTCCATAGGTCCACAGGTCTGTTTTTATTGCAATACCATACTGTTTTAATTACCACTGCTTTGTATTAGAGTTTGAAGTTGGGAAAGGTGATTCCTCCCATCTTATTTTTTCCCAAGGATAGCTTTAGCTATCCATGGGGGGTTTATTATTCCATAAAAATTTCAGAAGTGTTTGGTCAATTTCTTTGAAGAATGTCATGGGTATCCTTATAGGGATGGCATTGAAAATGTATAAAGCTCTAGGGAGTATTACCATTTTGACAATGTTGATTTGATTCTCCTGATCCATGAGCAGGGAATGTGTTTCCAGTTCCTTGTGCCCTCTTTTATTTCTTGAAGTAATGTTTTGTAGTTCTTTTTTAGAGGTCATTTACATTCTTCATCAAAGTGATTCCTAGGTATTTGATTTTCTGTGGCACAATTGTGAATGGGATTGTTTTCTTAATATTTCTTTTGTTATTTCTCTCTTTTGTTATTTGTATATAGGAAAGCCACCAACTTTTGGGTATTGATTTTGTACCCTGCCACTCTACTATAAGCATCTATTGTTTCTAGGAGTTTATTGGTAGAGAGTTTAGGGTTATCTAAGTATAATATGTCATCTGTGAATAATGATAGCTTGACTTCTTCCTTGCCTATCTGGATGCCCTTAATGTCCTTTTCTTCTCTGATTGCTATGGAAAGTTCTTCCAGTACTATATTGAATAAAAGAGGTGAGAGGGGGCAACCTTGTCTTGTTCCTGATCTTAGGGGAAGGCTTTCAATTTTCCCCATTGAGAATGATACTCGCTGTGGGCTTTTGGTAGATTGCTGTAACTATCTTGAGAAAGGTTACTTTAATTCCCATTTTTTTGGAGGGTTTTAATCATGAATGGTGCTGGATCTTGTCAAATGCTTTCTCTGTGTCTATTTATATAATCATATTTTTTCTCTTATTGATATGATGTATTCTGTTGATTGACTTGCGAATGTTGAACCATCCTTGCATTCCAGGGATGAATCCTACTTGGTCATGATGTATGATCTTTTTGATGAGTCTTTGGATTCTGTTTGCTAGTATTTTGTTGAAGATCTTAGCATTTGTGTTCATGAGGGAGATTGGTCTGTAATCTCTTTGTGTTGTCTCTCCCTGCTTTGGGTATCAGGGTGATATGTGCCTCATAGAAGCTGTTTGGGAGTGTTTCTGGCTCTTTTTCCTGGAAGAGCTTGAAAAGGACAGACAGTAGATCCTCCTTAAATATTTGGTAGAGGGCGCAGGAGGCGATAATCCAGTGGGTAGGGCATTTGCCTTGCATGCAGCTGGACCCAGGTTCCATCCCGGCATCCCATCTGGTCCCTGAGCACGGCCAGGAGTAATTTCTGGGTGCAGAGCCAGGAATAACCCCAGAGCATCGCCAGGTGTGACCCAAAAAAGCAAAAAAAAAAAAAAGGTAGAATTCACTAGTGAAGCCATCTGGACATGAGCTTTTGTGTTTGGGCAGACTTTTAATAACTGTTTCAGTTGTGGGAGGTTATAGAACTTCAGGAATTTATCCGTTTCTTCTAGGTTTTCATGTTTGATGACATACAGGTTCTCAAAGTAATCTCTGATGATCTTTTGGATTTCTGTGGTTTCTGTTGTGATGTCACCATTTTCATTTCTGATTCTGTTTATTTGGGTTCTCTCTTTTCCTTGTCCTTACAACTCTTGCCAGTCGTTTGTTGATCTTGTTTATTTTTTCAAAGAACCAGCTCTTGGTTTCATTAATCTTTTGGATTGTTTTTTTTGGAGTTTCGAGCTCATTGATTTCCTCTCTAAATTTTATTATTTCCTTCTTATTGCCTGGGTTGGGTTCCTTTTGTTGGTCATTTCTAATATTTTGAGCTGTGAAGTCAGGTTATTTATGTGGGCCCTTTCTTCTTTCCTGATGAATGCTTGCAGAGCTATGAACTTTCCTCTTAACACTGCTTTTGGGACACTGTCACCGTGTCCCAAAATTTCTTATAGTTGGTGTCTTCATTTTCATTTGTTTCCAAAAAATATTTGGATTTCCTGTTTGATTTCTTCTATGACCCATTGGTTGTTCAGCAGTGAGCTGTTCAGTTCCAGGTGTTTGGTTAGACTCCCTGCATCTGTGTATGGTTAATTCCTATTTTCAGTCATCATGGTCTGAAAAGATAGTTGACACAATTTATATCTTCAAAAAGCTTTTTTAAATTAAAAAAATTTAATTAAAATTTTTTATTAAAAATTTAAACTCTAATTGTAATTATATATCTCATGGTGGTATAATGAAAATTTTAAAAATAATAAAGAACAGACATTAAAAAGGAAAATATTTTAATTTAAAATGTTAAAAATTAAAAAAGATTATTTTAAATATAATGTTGCTTAATGTTGAAGTGTTTTAATGTTCCATGTGCTAAAAATTGTCGAGGGTACTAATGCCAAACTAGAGCTGAGCATTAAACAGAGGCAAAAAGATACACATGACAACCCTTTAATGTATGTTCTGTAATCCATAGTCTGGAGAGAAAGGAAAAGAGAAAGAGAGAGAAATGGAAAGAAATAAAGAACCTGCTATGGAGGAGGGCTGGGGGGAGGGAGGAGGGAACTGGGGACGTTGGTGGTGGGAGATGGGCACTGGTGGCAGGATGGGTGCTGGAACACTGTATGACCAAGACCCAAATATGAACTTTTTAATTGCATATCTTTGTAATTGTAAAAATAAAAAATTATAAAACAAAAAAAAATTTTTTAAAAATTTTTTAAAAAGTGTTTTAATGTTCCCTTGCTGCCTGGTGTGAGTTTAAAAGTGATCAAGCACCTGAATAACCCTCAAGGACAAGGTATTATGGGAGAATTTTCTAATGTTTTTGTCTACAGTAATGACTAATTAAACTTTTGTTTGCAGAAAATAATTTAAAAAGGAAAATGTACTCCTAAATATGGGGTTCAGTGTCAAGGTTTAAATGATTAATGAAAAGTTTTCTAATGTTTTGTTTACAGGATGAAAAAAGGGTGGACTCAAGTATAATGCTCAATGTCAAAATGTTCTAACAATTAATGAAAGAGTTTTTTAATGTTTTTGTTCACAGAGATTTATAGGGGGAAAATTTGGCTGCTTACAGATTCCTTCTATGATGTTCAATTCTTTGGACTCTCACACAGTTGCTCATTACAAAAAAAAAGTTTGCCAAATCAATTAAAAAGTTTTTCTAATGATTCTGTTCACAAGATAAGACACTGGAACATAGTATACGCTCACTACAGTGCTCAATACTCTAAGATGCCTAAAACAATTCTCACTATAGAAATTTAATAATTGGCAAAAATGTTTTTCCTAATGATTTCATTCACAGTGTGTTGGAGTTTTTGTTCTTGAATTCCTGTCAAGTCACTAATAGTCTCTATTTGTGATTAATCTTGGAAAGTGTTTTTGTCTCACCTAAGATTAAGTTACAGGTATAGTTGCCAGTGCCAGTGTGCCCAATGCTGTTGATGCCTTGCAAGAAGCCTGTACTGGTGCTCTATATACTTGCTCCAGTACTCGAGACATCTGTTCCAGTATTCCATTTGCCCATGCCAGTGTTCCAAATATCTGATCCAGTGATCCTGATAATTCAACGAATTCCTTATCATTGCTCTCCAGAGACTCATTCCCGTGACCACCACTGTTGCTGTTTCAGAAACAGTTCTTCAAACCTCATTCCAGACATGTGACTTTATTTAAAATATGGCAAATTGACTCTCACCAATTATGGACAGTGAAAGCTATAGTTCATTATCATCAGACAGCTAGAAACACTTTGTCATTAATTTTGCTTTGGGTCCAGAAAAAAAGTTAGGATCCTGGAGCAACACGTTGTTCTTTCCCTTTATTTTAAAGTGATATTGAGACCGATGTGGTTATTGAAGTCCTAGCCAAATAGGGTGTTCAAACCCAATACATCAAGATCCGTGGGCTGTATTACAGATTCACCACCAGGATCTCACCATTCTACAAGGAAGTGATCATTGATGTCAAAAGAGGGGTTCGGCAGGGTGATGTCATTTCACCGAAACTCTTCAGTGCCACCCTTGAGAACATCATGAGACAATTAGAAGAGGAAGGAATAGGAGTGAAGATAGACGGTCAGCAACTACACCACCTCCGCTTTGCTGATGACATCATTCTAATAACACCAAACATTAGCCAAGGGGCACAAATGCTGGATGACTTCAACCGAGAATGTGGAAAGATAGGTCTACAGCTGAATCTCACAAAACAATGTTCATGAAAAATGAATTAGTTCCACTGCCATTTAGGCAGGACATGGAAGGGGGAAGGAATTGGGGACATGGGTGGTGGGTGATGGGCACTGGTGGAGGGCGGGGTGCTGGAACACTGTGTGACTGAAACCTCCAAACGTGAACAACGTTGTAATTGTATATCTCACAGTGCTATAATAAAATGTTAAAAAATAAAATAAAAGCCTAGGCCTCTGCATCTGCCCTGGATTGCCTCCTGCCGGTCACTTCATAAGTAGGGGGATATTCTGAATGTGTCAGTCTTATCTGACCATGTATTCTGTACTGGCTGGTATAAATATTCTCTCATGCTATCACAATCATCGTGGGACTAGCTAGATCTTACCAGCATATTTGCCTGGCCACGTTGGATCTCTAAGTAATTAGACCAGAGAGAAATGCTGTTTGCCTCCAAGCAAGCAAGCATGGCTCCCTGATAACTCAAAGGCAACTAAAATACAAAACTACCATGAAGTAGACGAGACTCTTGTGAAGGCTTGGAGAAATATTTAACTGGCATTAGTATTAGTCTTTGGTGCAGAGACATGCCATCTCAGAAACCCCTTCTCTACCATATAAAGGCAATTCCAGGCAGATCTTGGCTCAAGATATTAGGTGAGGTGCTGGGAGAAATTACCTGAGGGCATTTGATCCTTCCTGCCAGGGGAAGTTACATTTAGCTTATAGCTTCTCCCAGCTCTGCTAGGAGGCTTTTAATTAGCTCTGGGTCCTTGTAAACAACCAGATAGTCTCCTGAAGTTGCTACATTCTATGGAGCTGTTTTCCTGTTTTCATCTCTAGATAGCCCAGCCCAGAATGGGCTGGGCTTGGGAGTTTGGGCGGATTTCTAGCTATAAAATAAGCTGCAAGAAGAAAGAAGCCCTCTTTTTTCCCCTTTTGCCATTTTGGCTTCCCTTGGTGTTTTGCTTCTTTGTCCTCTTCATTCTCTGTTGGGTCCCAACACGTGGTGGCAGCCATCTTGGCCAACACCTGGCTGGGGCCTAGCTGGGAACCAAGAGTCCAGAGGTTTTCCCTGCTCTTGGATTGTATATTGGATCCTGTGATAGTAAAAGCCCTTTTAAAACTGCAAAAGAAAAAAAATGAATTAGTTCCAGAGGCCCCGTTCACTCTAAATGGAACAAATATCTCTAAATGCAGCAGTTATGTGTACCTAGGCCGAGAACTCAACATGATGAACAACCTAAAACCTGAGCTGCACAGGAGGAAGAGAGCGGTATGGAATGCCTTCAAAAGCATCGAAGAAATAGCTAAAAAGGACAAAGAACCTCCAGCTCTGGGCACATCTCTTTGACTCCACAGTTCTCCCTGCATTAACATATGCCTCAGAGACCTGGGCCCTATGAAAGCAAGATGAGAATGCTATTCAGGTCTCCTAAAAGGAATTGAAAGAGCTATGCTTGGAATATCATACCTCACTCAAATGAGAGAAGGAATCCAGAGTTCCAACCTCCATCGCTGTTCCAGAGTCAGGGACGCTGTCTCGTTTGCCAAGACATCGAAAATAAGATGGGCTGAACATGTAATGTTGTTTGGAGGCAACTACTGGACTAGAGCCGTTACCGACTGGATCCCACGGGACGTCAAAGATCACATGGCCACCCACCTACAAGATGGTCAGACTTCTTCATCAAGGCCCTCAATGAATGTTTTGAGGCTCTTCGTATTCCTGAAGCAAGTAAATACCACTGGGCTACACTGGCATGTGATAGGGTCAAATGGAAATGTTACTGGCACCCGCTCCAGGAAATCGATGACCAGCAGGATGTCTAGTGATCTAGTGATTAAAAAACAATCCCTAGGAATCAGCATAATTAAGGACATAAAGGACCTATGCAAAGAAAATTACAAAATGCTACTTCAAGAAATTAAAAGAGGTCATGAGGAAATGGAAACACATCACCTGCTCATGGATTGAAAGGATCAACATTGTCAAGTACCCCCAAAGCATTATACAATTCAGCACAGTCCCTATAATGATATGAGTGACATTTTTCAAAGAAATGTACTAAACACTCTGAAATTCATATGTAACAATAAACCCCCACAAATAGCTAAAGCTACTTCTTTTTCTTGGTAAAAAGAAGATAGGAAGCATCACTTCCCCAACTTCAAACTCTACTACAATGGGGTAGTAATTAAAATAGCATGGTACTGGAGTAAAAAAGAAGACCTGTAGACCAATGGAATAGAGTTGAATACACACACACACACACACACACACACACACTTAAATACATGAACATCTAATTTTTGATAAAGGAGGAAAATATAAAGTGGAAGAGGGAAAATCTCTTTAACAAGTGGTGCTGGGAAAACTGGGCAGCTACCTGTATAAAATGAATTCAGACCACTTTCTAACACCATGCACAAAAGTTAGATCAAAATGGATTGAAGATCTCATCCGCAGACCTGAATCCATAAGGTACATCAAAGAAAACATAGGCAAAATCCTCCAAAACATTGAAGCCGAAGGTGTCTTCAAAGATGAAACACCACTGACAAAGCAAGTGGAAGCAAAGCTAAACAAATGAGATTACAAGAAACTAAGAGGCTTCTGCCCCTCAAAAGTAACAGTGATAAATATAAAAAGACAGTCCACAGATTATAAAATAATTTTTATCCAATATTCATCTGATAAGAAGTTAATATCCAAGATATGTAAAGCACTGGTAGAACTATTTTTTAAATATTTTATTATACCAGCATGAGATATGTTATTACAAAGATGTTCATGTTTGGGTTTCAGCAATACCACTTCTGGGAATATACCCTGGGATCCCAAAATCACAATAGAAACACCATCTGCACTTCTATGTTCATCACAGTACTATTCACAATAGCCAGAATATAAAAACAAACTGAGTTCCCGAGAATAGTTCACTGGATAAAGAAGCTACAGTACATCTATGCAATGGAATACTATGCAGCTGGTAGGAAAAATGAAATTATGAAATATGCCTGTAAAAGAATAAACATGGAGAGTATCATGCTGAGTGAAATCAGTCAGAAGGAAAAGGAGAGGTATAGAACGGCTGCATTCATCTGTGGGATATATATATATATATATATATATATATATATACATATATACATATATATATATATGTTATGATATATAGACTATACTATCTCTTTGGCCCTTTTTCTGTGTTTTCTAATTTACCTTGTTATTTGATCACTAAAGAACGCTCGAGGTGTTGCAGGTGTGGCTGCAGTGCCTGGCTGCATCAGCAGGTGGCAGACAGGAGACAGGCTTGTTCACAACCAGGGCTCTGACCCGTGGGCCCTGGATGGTTGATGGTCTGACATAGAAAAGGACTGAGCCCCCTTGGGTGAACCCAGAACCATGTCAGAGCCTGGCAAGCTACCCATGGTGTATTTGATATGCCAAAAACAGTAACAATAATGGACCTCATTCCCAATGAATGGAGATATTACTGGTGCCTACTCGAGCAAATCGATGAACAACAGGAAAACAAGTGATACAAGTGATATGTTATGAGACTAATATCCAATGCCAGGCAAAACTGGATCAGGAGGACTTGTCAATGGTTAGAATTTACCAGAAGTGTGTGGAGAACAGAGGTTAAGTAAGATAGAGAAGGGACCAATGTTCCAACAAAAGTTGGAAATGGTATCACTAGACTAGAAAGTATTGAAAGTAGGTAAAGGTATATACATAATAACTCCTTAGTTTGTGTACTGAAAACCACAATGAGCAGAGACAGAGGAGAGAGGGGAGAGTGAGATAAATAAATATAGAGAGAGAAGTGTCTTGGCACAGAGGAAGGCTGGAGTGGGGAGATTGGGTGCCCGAACACTGTATGACTGGAACTCAATCATGAATATCTTTGTGGTTGTCTATCTCACGTTGATATAATAAAATTTTTTAAAAGTTGTGAATATAGAAACAACCTGAGTGCCTGAGACAGATGACTGTATAAAAATATTATGGTACATCTACACAGTGGAATACTATGCAGCTGTTAGGAGAAATGAAGTTATGAAATTTGCCTATAAGTGGATGGACATGAAGAGTTTCATGTTGAGTGAAATTAGCCAGAGGGAAAAGGACAGATATATAATGACTACATTCATTTGTGGAATACAAAAAAAACAATACTAATATCCAAGGCCAGACAAATCATGGACCAGGAGAACTTGCCAGTGGTTGGACTGTACCACAAATGTGTGGGAGTCAAAGGTTAGGTAAGGGACCAGAGTACTAATAATTGTTGGAAATGGAAATTCCATCCTAGAACTGAGCATTGAATGTAGACAAAGGTATATACATAACACCTAAATGCATATATTGTAAGCTACAATGTATAAGAGAAGGAAGAGAAGAGATAGAGAGAGAGAAAGAGAGAGAGAAAGAGAGAGAAGAGGCAAAGTGCCTGCCATAGAGTCAGGTTGTGGGAGGGGGAGGGAATGGGGGGACATTGGTGGTGGGAAATGTGCACTGGTGGAGGGATGGGTGCTGGAACACTGTATGACTGGAACCTAATCAAGAACAGTTTAGTATTGTATATATCTCGGTGGTGCAATAAAAAAAATTGTAATTAGATTAGTTGCCTGATATTACACACTGAGGTCATGTTTTTCACTTGTCCAATTGACAAATTATGCAACTGTGTTTGGGTGAAGTTGAGACAGATGCCATAAAAATAAGGACACGTACATATTAGCAAGACATCTTTAGAACTAGTAAAATTTTAATTTATTATTTTTTAACATTTTGTTCAGGTTCTGTGATTTACAATACAGTTTGTGGTGGTTTCCCATAATGATGTTTATAATTCCAGCATCAAACACATCATGAGTGTACACACCTCTTTCACCCAAGGACCCCAATGACTCCCCTCCCTTTAAGTCCCACCACCACCCCACCACAGTGAAATGAGTCAGAAAGAAAGTAAGAAATACAGAGTAATCTCAGTCCTATGTGGACTCTAAAGTTACAGAGCAAAAAGGGGCCAACAAAACTGTCAGTTCTTAAAATGTACAGAGCCTTTCTTCCAGCAATCCCACATCTAGGAGTGAATCTTCTGTGTCTTACACACACACACACACACACACACACACACACACACCATCCTACATGAAACATGATTATTTCTTTCAGTATTAGGTATGAAAGTAAAGACGAAATACAATTGTCCCTCAAGAGATGTTTAAATAAGTAAATAGACTGCTGTGTACTACATAACAGAGCACCACAAAGAATAAAAGAAGGCTGTGTCTCTTCCTAAGTATACACCTGTTCGTTATTTCTTGGAAAGAGGTTCATAACTTTATGTAAGATGTGCAGTTGTTAGCTCTCCAAGCCCACGTATTCCCTTGAACATATGCCTCATTTGCTGTTTTCATGTTTCTTGCCTTGCTATTTCCACTCGGGAGAAGTAGTGTTATGTCTTGAACATGTACCTCTTTGTCTCCTATCCCCTCACATATTTCTAAATAATTTTCAATGAAACTTTTTTAAGAGATATACAATTAATGATGGCTTGCGAGGGGTTCTGTATATATACATACATATGTGCATATGTGTGTGCATAAACATATTTTTACCTATGAATAAACAATCTCTCAAAATAAAAGAAAATTAATCCATGACATTCCTTAGTTGGTGCCCTGGAAAATAGTGTGCAAGGAAGACAGAAGAAATTGGAGATACCCTCACTTGTACTGATTTTTTGATGCTTTTCAATTTTAAACCAGCTATATTCCTAAAGAATATTCCCAAAGAATAAGTATAGAACTTAGTCTTATACTACTGAGTTCCTCCTCAGCTACAAAAGAGAGAGGAGAGGAGGGAGGGAGGGAGGGAAGGGAGGAGGGAGGAGAGGAAGGAAGGAAGGAAGGAAGGAAGGAAGGAAGGAAGGAAAGGAAGGGAGGGAGGGAGGGAGGGAGGGAGGAGGGAGGGAGGGAGGGAGGGAGGGAGGGGAGGGAGGGAGGGAGGGGAGGAGGAAGGAAGGAAGGAAGGAAGGAAGGAAGGAAGGAAGGAAGGAAGGAAGGAAGGAAGGAAGGAAAGGAAGGAAGGAAGGAAGGAAGGAAGAAAGGAAGGAAAGAAAGAAAGAAAGAAAGAAAGAAAAGAAAGAAAGAAAGAAAGAAAGAAAGAAAGAAAGAAAAGAAAGAAAGAAAGAAAGAAAGAAAGAAAGAAAGAAAGAAAGAAAGAGAGAGAAAGAGAGAAAGAGAGAGAGAGAAAGAGAGAAAGAGAGAAAGAGAGAGAAAGAAAGAGAGAAAGAGAGAGAGAGAGAGAGAGAGAGAGAGAGAGAGACACCCATGCAGTGGGGAGCTCTGGATAGCAGCACTTGATTTACTGGATACAGTTTAAGCCTTTTACAATATTTGGGTGGAGGGGGTACAAGCACACATCACAGGGCGTTTGCAAGCTCCTGGGCCATTGTAACAGCCATTGTCAATTGTCATTGGAACAAATGGCAGTCACAGATTTAGCATTTGCAAGGTAACATTAGCAAGATAACAATCATTGATTTACATATCCCTGTGATCAGAGGTCAGTAGACCAGGTACATTCTGCCTCACCTTAGCTTGGATAAGCACAGATGTTTTGGGTGTAACCTTACGGGCAGAACCCAGAAATGGAGCCAGAAATGGGCCCTTAGGGTCTTGTGGAAAATGCTGGACCCTAAGGCTAGCAGCTCAGAGCCCAACAGGCAGGCAGGCAGGCAGGCAAGTATCTGTCATAGAGGAAGGTGGGGGGGATTGGGGAAGGAATCTGGGGACATTGGTAGTGGGAAATGTGCACTTATGAAGGAATAAGAGCTGGAACACTGCATGACTGAAACCCAACCGTGAACAAATTGTAATTGTCTCACAGTGATACAATAAAATTAAAAATAAATAAATAATAAAATATTGCATTCACACTACAAAATTCTATATAGCAGTTACACAGTCAGTTTTCTTTTATATTTTATAGCACTTGTAATATTTTTTGTCTAACAGATATATTTACATAAAGTTATCTCTATGTTTTAAATACTTAATATGCGAATACAAAGTCTACATAAACACAAAATACTTGTTTTCTGCATACACACAAAGTATATAGGTCATATGTAAACACAGTTTTCTTTACACAGAAAAACTATGTACATTAATATGCTCACATAGAGAAAGAAATATGCATGTAATATACATAAATACGATTTGAAAATGCACACCAAAATATGGAAACATCACTCAGAAGTAGAGAAATATTTGAATGAGGGAATAAAATGCAGGAGAGATGAAATTTTCTAAAAACCTAAATAGGCTGAAATTTTATTTCTGTGTGTTAAAATATGCACAACAAAATTTACCGTCTTGACCATTTTAAGTTTGCAATCCAGTGATATTACTACATAAACATTGAATGCCATAGTCCTCCCACCCCCACAGTACTCCCCCCAAAACACAAAACACACACACACACACACACACACACACACACATACAAAACAATCAATTCCAAAACTCTTTCTTCTTAGGAACCTGAAATATACATTAATTACTCATTCACAGTCCCAACGGCCACATTCTATTTTCTGGCTCTATGACTCTGATTACTCTAGGAGTTTCAAAAAGAGGTACTCTGGGGCCGGAGCGATAGCCCAGCAGGTAGGGCGTTTGCCTTGCACGCGGCCGGCCTGTGCCTGCCCGGGTTGGATCCCCGGCATCCCATATGGTCCCCGAGCACCGCCAGGAGTAATTCCTGAGTGCAGAGCCAGGAGTAACCCCTGAGCATCGCCGGGTGTGACCCAAAAAGCAAAAAAAAAAAAAAAAAAGAGGTACTCTGCTGTGCTTGTCCTTTAGTCAGCCTTAAGTCTATTTGCCTAGTTGCTGTTGGGTTTTGGTTTGGGGTTTTTATTCAAAAATCAACCTATTGATATCTGACATGACAAGTACATGACACTAGAGGGCACTAGAGATTGCTGAATACTTTGGTTTATTTGGGGAAGGGGGCACTGAGGCAATGGGTGCAAAGCTCCTTTGCTTCTTTAAGGAGGCTTTGCACATTCTGAGAGTAGGAGCTAAACAAGGACTTTCCGTGAAGGACTGGCAGAGTCGGCAGCCTGCGTTCTTTCCTTTATAGCTTTGAATGGGCCTCTAGGCACTAAGGGATCCGACACATTTATCCCTCCACGACCCCTTACTTGTCCACAGGTGTTGTTCTGAAGGATGCTGCTCTGTTGCAGATGCCAATGGGCATCAAAGAGCTCTTCAATGCACTCCCTCCCCTTTCTTTCTCTGAGGATGTTCCTTAATCAAGGAGACAATTTGTGAGGGTGTCTGGCCTTGGCTGGAGACTGGGAGAAGCCAGAATTTCTAAATGCTCAAAACTCTGCCTGAAATATATGTCTATGGATTTAATCCCTAGTTTAATCCCTATGCTAACTAACTGTCTGACCAGTCCTTCCCTGGTGTGATGTGCACAGGATTGCAGCGCAGGTAAGTCAGGATGTCTCTGGGTTAGAAAATGATCACACTTGGGCAGGAGAGATGATACAGCAGGTAGGGCACTTATCTTGAATGTATCTGACCTGGGCACTTATCTTGAATGTATCTGACCCAGAACCCCACATGGTCCCCCAGCACTGGCAGGCTCAGTGTAGGGCCAGGAGTAAGCCTTGAGTACTACCAGCCTTGGTCTGGCTTTAGGACTTGAAATGATTCTCTGACACACTGGACACATGACAGGTTCATTGCATTGTCTTGTGTTCCACTCCAAAACACACACACACACACACACACACACACACACACGCACACGCACACACAGGCACACACCGTGCACATCAACAGTTGCTTTTAAATTTCTGTTTATTTCTCCTTTCCTTTATATTACAAAAAGAACACTAGCATCTCCTTTTTAAATTATGTAACTATCTATCCTAAGTGTAAATTTTACTTTAAGATAGTAAAGAAATCTTTTGTAATTCCTGTGGTCTCCAGTCCTAGTTTCATGTGGGAAGCTTGGAAAAACTAATGATGCCTGGGCATGTTGCCAGAGCCTCTGCCGTGACTGACCTGGGAATCAGAATGTTCAATCAGAATACCCCTAGCATTGGGTCTTTGGGTTAGAAACTTTGGGACCTTCTTTGAGTAGGGGCAAGCAGTC
>JAJIBD010006649.1:0-119590 GCA_021461705.1 Cryptotis parvus | reverse complement strand
CTCCTCTTCTCCCCTCCCCCCCCCCAGTCTTCTTTGAATAATACTATTTTCTGTTTTAAAAATTACAAGTAACAATTTTAGACCAGTAACAATTTTAGACCTCATTCCCATGACCTTATGGAATGGCTTGAGGCTCTTTATGTTCCTGGAGCAAACAGGTTCCCTTGGGCCTACTTGCATGAGACAGGACATATGGAGATGATTACTGGTGCCCCCGCGAGCCAATCTATGATGAACGGGAAGACAGTGATACAGTGAAAAAATTATAAGAAAAAAAGATAGCAGGTTTGGGGGGGAAGCTTTGGTACTTCTAAGGAGTATTCATAAGGCCTCACCAGCTTCTGAACAAACTCATGTACCAGTGTGTGGCCAGTGACTGGAAATTCTTCTAGAGGGTCTCTCAATCTCAGGGGGACCCTTCTCCCAGAAAGAGAGAAGACGCAATGTGATGAACAAAGATTCAGAGGAGGGCCGGAGTGATAGTCCAGCAGGTAGGGCATTTGCCTCGCATGTGGCTGACCTGGGTTCAATCCCTGGCATCCCATATGGTCCCCTGAGCATTGCCAGGTGTAATTCTGAATTCAGAGCCAGGAGTAAACTTTGAGCATCGCCGGTGTGGACCCAAAGAGCAGAAAAAAAGATTCAGTGGAAAAGGTCTTCTGTTCCAAGGAGTTGCTAAAAGGAACACAGGACCTGGAGCTGGTGCCATCGAGGCAACAGTGTTAGAGCTCCCACTAAACATGAGGGCCCAAAGGTTCTGTCCAGACCCTCATGCACAGAAACAGAGAGCAACAGGGAAGCCTCAGATCCAAGCCCTTGGTCCTCTGTAGCACCCAACACACACACACACACACACACACACACACACACACACACACACACACACACACACAACTTTGATTTATTTCCAGACTGTGAGAGAACAGACCTAGTCCAAGGGTCAAGCTAAAATGGGTAGATTTTCTGCAAAGTCCAATAGGGATCCTAGAAGAAGCAGAAAGTCCCCCGGAATCTGCAGCTGGGGAGTGGGGGGTTGGGGGGTCTGGGCCTCTGCTCTCATGCATTTGCTTACTGCTCCCAGCCCAGACACTGCCAGGACCCCAGGAGCAGGCCCCAAGGGAGGGGCTGTTCCTCCAGAGCAATGCCAAATGGATTTTCCTCAGGTTGTTTCTGGGTGGGTTTTCAGCTCACACCCTTGTAAGGGAAGGGGTGCCGCCTCCCACAGGCATCTGACACAAGGCCCCCAGTCCTGGGGAGCCGCTGGAGCGCACCCCGCCATAAAGGGGCATTCAGTGCCTGAAGAGGCTGGCTGCGGAGAGGGTGGAGCAGGGCTCCGTGGCCGGCCTGTCACAGCGGTGCAATGCCAGTTTTCCTTTGCCACGGTCCGAGACCTAGGTGGGGGTAGCTGGTGCAGCTCCCCTACTCTCCTAGGCACCCCAAGATACCAGATAGGGAGCCCCCAGGCCCCCCTCCTTTTCCATGAAACTTAGCTACCAGGGACATCAGGAGAACATTCACTTTTTCCCTTTGCCTGGTTTCCCACATTCTGTGACCACCTTGGAGCGTGCCAGGGAAAATATTGAAAGCCTAGGTAAACGCAGGGGGAACCCAACAAGCACCAGCCTGCCCTTAAAATAGCCACGGCACGCCCCCTGCCCAGAAAGGACACAGGCCCGACTGTTAGCCTGGGGCTGGGAGCCCCCGCCTGCCCGCCCTGACCAGCTCCCACCCCATGGTCCTGAAAGCGTATCTCAGGGAGAGAACACAGAATCGGCCAGCTGGGGATGCAGGGATTTGGGAGAAGGAGCTAAGGAGCACGGAGTGATCCAGTGCAGACCAGTGCGTGCCACTGGCGGGTGGGGACCTGGTGAAAGGTCCATCTGGGGCAGGCTGCAGGGTGGAGGTGGAGGTCAGTGGATGGGGCCCGGAGGCCTCCTCAGGACACATTCAGGGCTGGGCACCCCTAAGAGGAAGAAAACTGTCTCCATACAGCCCTCTGGGACGTCTGGGCTGTGTTCTAGGACTTGCTCCTGTCTCCAAGTTGTGTTTTGTGGCTGCCCTGCAGTGGAGAGACAGGCCCACTTGAGGTATCAAAGGGAAGAGTGAGTTGGGGGCAGGAGTGAGGGATGAGATAGTACTAGGGGTAGTGCTACCGCCCTTAGCAATGGCTTTTCACCTCTTCTACTGCCTTCTCTCTCCAGGAAATTGCCAGATGTAGCAAATAAAAATGTGGGTGTACCTAATTCAATTTGAGTTTTAGCACAAACAACAAATACATCGGTGGTGTGGCATATTTGGATAAGCTTAATTTAAGAACTATATATATTTACTTTCATAGCTCAAATGCGATGTTCAGTTAAATTTGAATTTTAGAAAAACAGCAGCTGATCTTTTGTGTGTGTGTGTCAAGGGGGTTGGTATAAATGGGTCACATACGCCGTGTTGGGGATATAGCGATTCTCTGAATACCTGGTAATCGGGAACATGTTCTACAGTGCAATGTTCTGTGTGTCTCCGTTGCTGCCTCACAATCCCAGGCAAGTCACTTGATCACTATTCCCTCAATTTTCTCATCTGCTCAATGGAAGCATAATGGCAGCTTGTGTTAGAGTTTCTTCAAGGGAAAAACGTTGGTCCCAATTGGCCACATCCCCAGAGCGTGGAAAGTACTCGATACATGTGAAAGTCACAATAAATCACTAGGAATGAGCCCTTGGGTGCTTGAGGCCCTGTTCATGGAGCCCAAAGATCTTTCTTGCAGTGCTCAGGGGACCCTACATGGTCCTGGGGATCAGCCATGTACATTGCAAGCACCTTAATCTCTTTACTGTCTCTCTAGACTCTGTTTTGCAAATACGTTTTGTGCATGCGAGCAATTCTAAAATCTCTTCTTTTCCTTTTTGTTTGTTGTTTTGGCTTGGGGACCATACCCTGAAGTATTGGGTACTACTGACTTGAGACTTAGCAAACACTCCTGGCAATGCTCTGGCGACCAGACGCTGGGGGACCACGTGCAGAGAACGCACACTCAGTCCTTGATCTCTCTCAGTCGGGCCCCTCTTTAATTTGTGAGAAGCATTTCACTTTAGAGAAGGTTTAATTTATTTTTTTTTTTGCCTTTTTTGGGTCATACCCGCGATGCTCAGGGGTTACTCCTGGCTCTGCACTCAGGAATTACTCCTTGCGGTGCTCAGGGGACCATATGGGATGCCGGGATCGAACCCAGGCCGGCATAAGCCGGCCGCGTGCAAGGCAGACGCCCCTCCCGCTGGGCTATCGCCTCCAGCCCCAGAAGGTTTAATTTAAGGACCTGTCTTAGAGATCTCCAAAAAGTCGCTGCCTATGTCACACATGGATTTTGAATACCCACATGACTGTGGTTTGTCTTTAGAGAGTCAGGGAGATTGAACAGACAGGTAAGAAGCTTGCCTTGCGTGAGGTTGACCCAGGTTGGATTCCCAGCACTGAATGATCGATCCCACAAGCACTGCCAGGAACAACTCTGATGGCACAGCCAAGTGTAGCTACCCCCTGCCCAAGTTCTGCTAGGTGTGGCCAATACCACCCAAATCATAATAATGATAAACATAGTCACTGTAAAGGACCAACATCACCGTGTGACAGTGAGACACGCCCCACAGCTGTCATCTTGGGCTGGTTTCACCCCGACCCTCCTTTCCCCACTCCAGGACCTCTTCCAAATCCCACCTTACATTAGTCACCATTGTGTTGAGTTTCCCCTAGCTGGTGACAGTTTCTCAGATTTTCCTTGTTTGGATAGTCTCAAATACTCAGGAGACTGCTCCCTGAATTTGAATTGGATCGATGTTTTTCTTCTGGTCAGTCCGGTTGAGAGTCTTGAAGCAGCAAGATATGAGAAGTGTCCTGGTCCCCATCAACTCAACTCCCTCTGATCCACGTGCCTGATCACTCACCCTGTCATCCGTATCACCTGGACGGGGTGTTGGCCAGGTTTCTCTGTGGCTGAGTTACGTGGCCTCCTTTCTCTACTCTGCTCTTTGGAAGAAAGTTATTACATTCAGTCCAGACTCAAAGGATGGAGTTGAGTCACCAAAAAAAAAAAAAAAAAAAAAGGATGGTCCGACATTCTCCAAAGAAGGGACCTCCTCGGGATCACTTTCCACATGGAAACCACATGGCGTCATATTTCACAGACCTGACTATGCCTTGTCTTTCTTCCTTTATGTAGTTTCATGATTGTCATCTCCATGTGTCTAAGAATGTCCACCTTTGTTACTCACTTGCATTTGTTTTCTAGATAACCAACCGGACTATCTCCTTGTGAGTCGTTCTTGACTCTTTCAGTGCCTGGTTTTACAAACAACACAGAAATAGCCCGATTCATGTTCAAGTGTATCTGCAGGATGAATTCCTGAAAGTGGGATCATGATGTAAAGAGAATGTGGTTTTTAATTTCCTAAACTCTTTTTGCCTTCCAAAAGAGCAAATTTATACACCTCAAGTGACACACACACAATTAAAATGTGAAAAGTGCATAAACATTTCATTTCAAGTTGGTGGACCAAACATTTATATATATACACATTTATATATATAAACTTGAAATGTGTATATATAAATATATATTTATATATAAACATATAAATATATAAGTATATATATTTATATATAAGCATTTCAAGTTCAAGTTGTTGGACCAAAAGATGTGTGTATATATAATATATATTTATATTTAATATGTAATTATATAGCCTTTTGGCTAAGATCAAGTGTAGTTTAATATCTGATATTATATAACATATTATATTTATATATATTTGAGGGTACACTGGGGGTCTAGGGACACACCCTACAGTTCTTAAGGACAATTCATAGCTCTGTGCTCACGTGTAGCATGATCCCTGGCTGTGCTCGGGAACCACATAATGCTGGGGAGTGAATCTAAGACAGGCCAATGCAATGCAAATCCTTTAGCTCCTGTCCATCTCTCTGGCCCTAGAGTGACAATATACCATGTAAGAGTCCACTAGCCCGTTGTGACATGGGAAGGGGCTCTTAAACATCTTTGCAACTTTTCCTTAAATTTAGAGTTTCTCTAAGATGAAATGCTTCTCAGGGATTTTAAGGAGGGCTAGAGCAATAGCTCCAAGGTCTGAGTGCCCATTTTACATGCAAGAGGCCTGAGTTTGGTCCCCAGAACATGGTTCCCTGAGCACCACCAGGAATGATCCCAGGGTATGGAGCCAAAGAGTAACCCTGATCTCCACCCCAGTAGGGTGTGGCCCTAAACCTAAAAGAAAAGAAAAGAAAAAGACAGTACAGGGGGCCAGAGAGATAGTGCAATGGGTAGGTTGCTTGCTTTGCATATGACCAGGCCAGGTTTGATCTCCAGCACTCTGTATGGTGCCCAGAGTGCCTCCAGGAGTGATCCCCTGAGCACAGAAACACGAGTAATCCCTGAGCACCACCAGATGTGCCCCCAAAGCGTTAAGAAAAATTAAAAAAGATATAGATTTGACCCGAGACATGGTACAGTGACTAAGGCATTTCCTTCCACACAGTCAACCCTGTTCTGAAACTTTGCAACCTGTATGGTCCCCTGAAACTGCCGGAGTGATTCTTGAGCACAGGGCCAGGAGTAAGCCCTAAGCAAAAGAAGGAAGGAAGGAAGGAAGGAAGGAAGGAAGGAAGGAAGGAAGGAAGGAAGGAAGGAAGGAAGGAAGGAAGGAAGGAAGGAAGGAAGGAAGGAAGGAAGGAAGGAAGGAAGGGAAGGAAGGAAGGAAGGAAGGAAGGAAGGAAGGAAGGAAGGAAGGAAGGAAGGAAGGAAGGAAGGAAGGAAGGAAGGAAAGGAAGGGAAGGAAGAAGGAAGGAAGGAAGGAAGGAAGGAAGGTTGTGGCTATTGGAAATGCGAAGGAAGAAAGGAAGGAAGGAAGGAAGGAAGGAAGGAAGGAAGGAAGGAAGGAAGGAAGGAAGGAAGGAAGGAGGAGAAGGAAGGAAGGAAGGAAGGAAGGAAGGAAGGAAGGAAGGAAGGAAGGAGAGTGAAAAAAGAGGAAGAGGGCCTGAGCAATAGTCCAGTGGGTAGGGCATTTGCCTTGCACACAGCCGACCTGGGTTTGATCCCAGGCATTTCATATGGTCCCCCGAGCACTGCCAGGAGTAATTCCTGGAGTGCAGAACCAGGAGTAACCCCGGAGCATCGCTGGGTGTGGCCAAAAAAAGCAAAAAAAAAAAGTGGAAGGAGAAAGAGAGATAAGGAAGAAGGAAGGAAGGAAAAGGGGAAATACATGTATGCAGAAAGAAAGGTAATAAGCCAAACATTTGAAGTGCTTACAGGAGAGCTCTGGGTCGCTGGGGAAAAGGGTATCATTATACGCACCTTTATATTTTGAAATATGAATCATGCAAATTTACTTTAATGATCAGTCTCTTTTACATAGTAAAGAAATGACTATCTTTCATGGTCATTAAATACACATTTTCCCAAAAATCAGAGTGCTTAAAAAAAAGCGGACTGTTTAAAAATAAAATTTTTTTTTTTGGGGGGTGGGGGAGACCTACACCCACCCTTGGTGCTGGGGGCGACTCCTACTCGGTGCTGAGGGCGTGGTTGCCATGGGGTTGCGCCGAGGAACAGCCCAGAGCTGGAGGCCGCAGAGCCTGAGCTCCAGCCTCTTGAGCCTCTCTCCCTCGGCCTAGAGAAATGGGTGCCTTAAAATGTGCTTTACGGATATGACATCTCAAACCAATCACCCCCAAAGAATAAATCCATTGACTTGGGTTGCATTTGTCCATTTAAAAAGAAAAAGTTATCACCTCACCATGTAGGCTCCAAGGACTGTTATAGGCACAGGATTAGGGGTGGGAGGGAGGAAAAAGGGACCCCCACACACTGGGAAACACACAAAAGCAGCAGCCCCTTTCCAAGCAAGACCAGCCTTCGCCTCCTTCTGTCACCCAGGAGCATGATGGCAGGGGGACATGGGCACCAGGCAAGCAGAGACACCACATTCTTCTTCTGTCCCCACCCCTGTCCCCCTTCCACTTGAGCCCCCCCAAAAACATCCTTTGGGGGAAATCGCAGCAAGGCACAATGCCAAAGTGAGTTCGGAGGTTGACTCAAGGAGAGACAAAGCGGCCCCTAGGGCAGCCATCAGGTTCATAGAAGGGGCCCAGGGGGAACCGGACCCCGGAGCCAAGCCACAAAGGACACCCACCGAGAGAGGCCAGCAAACAGTTAATAACTCAGGTGCGCTCAGAGCCAACTATTCAGGGCTCCTCCAGGCGGCAGATTGTGAAGTCAGACCAGAGCCATGGAAACTGGGAAGGCCCTGTTGCTTTTTACTGTATTTTTCCGCACCAGGTCTCTCTCTCTCTCTCCCTCTCTCCCTCTCTCTCTCCTCCTCTCTCTCTCTCTCTTTCACTTGGCAGTGTTCGCTGGCAGTCAGGAAGGAGCAGAGGAAACCATGTTTGGGTCTGGATTTGGATCTCATTCAAATCCACAGGTTTACAAAGGCCCCGGGGTGGGGGCACAGGGGAGACTTTCTGGGCTGCCACCCCACCTCCCCAGTGCTCCCCACTCTCTCACTGCCCCTCTGTGCCAACCTACCAAATCCTGCCAAGTTACACGCCGCCATGTGCCCTTTGCGCCAGGCACACCCACCTCCTTGTTACCACGTCCAGCAGCTGTTTAACAGGGGAGCAGATGGAAAAAGAGGTGCGACACCCCCAAAGTGGGCCCTGGGAAGCCCCGCCGTTGGAGAGTCAGGATGTCCCGCTCCCCCAGATCCTCACGGATGTGCTGGCAGAAACGTTGCCCTCACCCTGCTCTTGCCAGGAGCAACGGACCCAGGAAACCCCTGAGGGGAATGGCATGGGGGCTTCCAGCTGTCACCAATATGTCCCCCCATGTACCCCCACCACTTCAGAGTGTGACAACCACTGTGAAGTTCCCCTGACCAGTGGGTCTCAAGACCGCTTGAACTTCTTGCTCTGAAGTCTGACTCCTCCAAGGGTCTGTGTTTACTGAACACTTAATTTCAAAGCCCCAAGTCACAGTGCAAGATTTGAACTCTAACCTACTTGAGGGCAAATATGCTTTTTGTTGACCATTGTAATCGCTCATGTATCTGTTCCTAGACTTTGATTTTTTTTAATTTCATGAACCACATCCATTAGTGCTCAGGGCTTACTCATGACTCTGTGCTCAGAAATCACTCCTGGGAGTGTTGCTTGGGGTATAAAACCAAGGTTTGCCTCATGCTAGGCAAGTATCTTAACCCCTGTGCCAAGTCTCTGGCCCCTTGATATTAACTCCAGTGTTAAATTATTTGCTACCTTTGTGCTCACTCTCTCTCTCTCTCTTTCTCTTTTTTTTTTTTTGGGTCACACCGCAGTGCTCAGGGGTTACTCCTGGCTCTGCACTCATGAATTACTCCTGGCGGTGCTCGGGTGACCATATGGGATGCCGGGATTGAACCCGGGCCGGCATGGGCCAGCCGCCTGCAAGGCAAACACCCTACCCGCTGGGCTATCGCCCCAGCCCCTCTCTCTCTTACTTCCTTTCCTTCCTCTCTCCTCCTCTTCCTCTCTCTTTCTCTCTTTCTTCTTTTCTTCTTCTTCCTCCCTCCTCCTCCTCCTCTTTCTTCTCCTCCTCCTTCTCTCCTCTCTTCTTTCTTCTTCTTCTTTTCTTCTTCTTCTTCTCCTCCTCTCCTCCTCCTCCTCCTCCTCCCCTCCTCCTCCTCCTCCTCCCTCCCTCCTCCTTCCTCCTCTCTCCTCCTCCTCCTCCTTCCTTCCTCCTCCTCTCTTCTTCTTTCTTTCTTTTTTTCTTCTTCTCTTCTTCTTCTCTTCTTCTTCTTCTTTCTTCTTCTCTTCTTCTTCTTCTTCTTCTTCTTCTTCTTTCTTCTTCTTCTTCTTCTTCTTCTTCTTCTTCTTCTTCTTCTCCCCCCCATCCAGGTTTGGGGCTTAATACCATTCATTCTTAAGAAGGCCAAAATATTTTAGTGAGTACATTACAGACTAGAGAGAGATAGGGCTGGCACAAACTAGAGTACACATACATCCCTCTGATTTTTAATCTTCCAGAAAACATTTCATTTTGCATCAAAGGGCCCGAAGTAAATAAAAAGAACTCCCTGAATGAGAGAAAGTATGGCTCTACTATCCATCAAAGAGCTACCATCTAAGAAAGCAATCCCAAGTTCAATAACAAAAAAGGAAAAAACAAGAAAAAAAAAAGCTCATCCCAAAATGGAAAGATGAGCTGAGCAGATGCTGTCCAGATAAGACAAGAAGATGGTCAATGGGCACATGAAAAGGTGTCCATCGTCACTGACCATCAAAGAAAGCCAAATCAAAAGGCAATGAAGTATCACCTCATAGGAGTGAAAATCGTCACCATCAGATGCATGGAAGCAACCAGGTTTATTGGAAAGTAGTGAAAAGGGGAACCTCATTTGCTATTGGTGGGAATATTGCCTCCTCCAGCATCTATAAAAAATGGTGTGGCCAGAGACTGGCACATATTCAAAAGAGCAAGAACAACAAGTGCTGGCGTGGATGCGGGGAGAAAGGGACTCTCATCCATTGTTGGTGGAAATGTCAACTGGTACAGCCTTTTTTGGAGAACAATATGGACCTTCCTCCAAAAACTAGAAATTATTTTCCATTTAACCCAACCATACCACTCCTGGGAATATACCCTGGGAGACCAAGCACACAGTAGAAACACTTCTATGTTCATAGTAACACTTCACTTCACAATAGCCAGAATCTGGGAACAACCAGAGTGCCTAAGAACAGATGACTGGATAAAAGAAACTGTGGTACATCTACACAAGGAATACTATGCAGCTATCACAAAAGATGAATTCACGAAACTTATGTGCAAATGAATGGACATGGAGAGGATCATGCTGAGTGAAATTTGCCAATGGAAAAAAAGATAGATATAGAATGACTACATTTCACTGTATCACTGTATCACTGTCTTCCTGTTCATCATCGATTTGCTGGAGCGGGCACTAGAAACATCTCCATATGTCCTGTCTCATGCAAGTAGAGCCCAAGGGCACCTGCTTGCTCCAAGAACATAAAGAGCCTCAAACCACTCCATCAGGTCATGGGAATGAGGTCTATAATTGTTACAGGTATTGGGCATATCAAATACGACACGGGTAGCTTGCCAGGCTCTGCCGTGTGGGTAGCATACTCTTGTAGTCATCTCTAAATATAGCATTTTTTGATGAACCATGCAGCCGCTTGCAGCCACGAGAGCAGGACTGTGATAGGCTGGTCTTCTGGGTGGCGTTCTGACGAGGGAAGTCCAGATGTGGAAAATGGAGGCCATCATGGAGTGGGTAGTCATCTGGCTTGTTATGAGGCTCTGCTGGGGTGGTGGGCCAGGGCTAGATCCCCTCCTGGGCGCCTCGTGAGTGGCTGGGCACAGGGAGAGCCAGTAGCAGCTCTGCCCCCATGTCTGTGAGTCTCTGGATCAGCATACCTGGGCCAGATTTAAAAAAGACTGCTGCAGGGTGGATCTCGACGAGCAGGGCTGTGATAGGCTGGTCTGCTGGGTGGAGTTCTGATGAGGGAAAGTCCGGTATGGAAAATGGAAAATTGAAATCCACCCTGCAGCAGTATTTTTTAAAATCCGCCCAGGTATGCTTATCCAGAGACTCACAGACATGGGGCAGAGCTGCTACTGGATCACCCTGTGCCCAGCCACTTACAAGGTGCCCAGGAGGGATGGCCGGCTCTAGCCCTGGCCCACCACCCCAGCAGAGCCTCGCAATAAGCCAGATGACCCTCCACTCCATGAGGGCCTCCATTTTCCACATCCGGACTTCCCTCGTCAGAACTCCACCATCAGACCAGCCTATCACATGACTGCATTTATTTCTGGAATATAAAAAATAGCATGATACGAATACCCAAAGCCAGACAAAAACATGGATCAGGAGATCTTGTCAGTGGGTGGAACCTACTGCAAATGTGTGGGAGTCAGAGGTTAGGTAAGACAGAGAAAGGAACAGTGTACTAATAATTATTGCAAATTATAATACCAGCTTAGAACTGAGCATTGGAAGTAGGCAAAAAGATATGCATGATAACCTCTAAATGTATGTATTGCAAGTGTATGCATTGTGTAGGAAAAGGGAGAGAGAAGGAGGATTAGGGGGGAGGAGGAAAAGGAGGAGAAGGAGAAGAATGAGGAGGAGGAGGAGGAGGAGGAAGAGGAGGAGGAGAAGGAAAAGAGAAGAAGAAGAAGAAGAAGAAGAAGAAGAAGAAGAAGAAGAAGAAGAAGAAGAAGAAGAAGAGGAGGAGGAGGAGGAGGAGGAGAGAGAAGGAGAAGGAGAGGGAGAGGGAGAAGGAGAAGGAGAAGGAGAAGAAGAAGAAGAAGAAGAAGAAGAAGAAGAGGAGGAGGAGGAGGAGGAGGAGAAGGAGAAGAAGAAGAAGAAGAAGAAGAGGAGGAGGAGGAGGAGGAGGAGGGAGGAGAAGAAGGAGAAGGAGAAGGAGAAGGAGGAGAGGAGGAGGAGGGAGAAGGAGAAGGAGAAGGAGAAGGAGAAGGAGAGAAGAAGAAGAAGAAGAAGAAAGAAGAAGAAGAAGAAGAAGAAGAAGAAGAAGAAGAAGAAGAAGAAGAAGAAAGAAGAAGGAGAAGAAGAAGGAGAAGAAGAAGAAGAAGGAGAAGAAGAAGAAGAAGAAGAAGAAGAAGAAGAAGAAGAAGAAGAAGAAGAAGAAGAAGAAGAAGAAGAAGAAGAAGAAGAAGAAGAAGAAGAAGAAGAAGAAGAAGAAGAAGAAGAAGAAGAAGAAGAAGAAGAAGAAGAAGAAGAAGAAGAAGAAGAAGAAGAAAAGAAAGCGCCTGCCATAGATGCAGACTGGGGAGAGGGGGAATCAGGGGACATTGGTGGTGGGAAATAGGCACTGGTGGAGAGATGGGTGCTGGAACACTGTACGACTGAAACCCAAATATGAACATTTTTGTAATTGTATATCTCATGGTGGTACAGCAAAAAACATTTTTAAATGGTGTAGCAACTCCTCAGGTAATTAAGAATAAAGTGAGACTTTTCTTTAGAGTGACCAAAGCGATAGTACATTTGGTAGGACCCTTGCTTTGCATGCAGCAAAACCAAGTGTGTGACCCAAAAAGCAAAAAAAAATTTTATTTGACCCAGTTATTTCTCCTCGGGTAACCTACCTCAACACTAAAGCATTAATCCTTGAGGATACAGTTACCCCTAAGTTCATCACAACAGACAGGATCTTAAAACAACCCAAGTTCTCAACCTCAGAGTGGCGAATAATGACACTGTGGTATGACTGACAATGGAATATTACTAAGCTCTGAAAAAGAAACTGGCATATCATTTGCTGCCACCTGGATTGTATTGTTAAGCATCAGACTAAGTGAAGTGAGTCGGAAAATGCAGGATGATTTCTTCTCTTTCTTCTCCCTCATCTGTGGAGAAGAAAGTAACTAAGAAAAAATATACACAGACTCCAGTGGAAAGAAACCCTGAGACAGTGCCAACAGAACAGAAAACAGGCAATAGAAGGGCGGTTGTGGGGGATGGGAAAGAGAAGGAACGTTTGACACCATTGGGAGTCAATGGTGGAGGGTTACTGAAGAGGGATGAGAAGGAGGAGGTATATCAAGGTTGCAAGTATAAATCAAGAACATGGAAAGTGTTGTAAACCCTGTTGCCTCAATAAAAATAACTGGGGTAAAGAAATAAGTAAAATCTGCGCAAAACAAAACAAAGGGCATTGGGTCCGACAACATCCTCCAGCTCCACCCCCCCACCCCCCCCGCCCCACAAAACACACACACAGCTGCTATTCAAATGCTTCTGCCTGAGAAATATTTTCTCCAATCTGGTGCAGAGCCTTGGGGCTCTGATCTAGGGTTCAGATGATGGCTCAGGGCAAATGCCCCAATAGGCAGGTCATCCTTGGAGGACCTTTTCCTCCCCGGTGCAGTGGTCTGACCTAGCTCATGCATAGCGCAGACACAATTATCCTATTGTTCTCCAACTGGGGGATTTAGGGGCCTGAGAGAGTACACACACACACACACACACACACACACACACACACACACACACACACACCTCTAAAAGATTAGCGCAATGATTAGCCAAGAATGATGGCGAAGAGCCAGGGACACAGGCTCAAATCCTCCTGAGCCCCAACTTCCCTCAAGTCTCTTAAAGACCCAAACACAAGCCTGTGTGTCCCCCCTACACTTTCTCCCCCCTTGTTCTCAAAAGCTGAAAAACTCATCTCTCATGCCACCCTTACCCACAAGGCTATTAGACCGGGAATAAACTGTGAATGAGATTTGTGCCCAGGGACCCCGTGCCCCTGTAACTCTGGAGAAAGCAGAAGCCCGGGCTGACATCACTGGCCATTGTTTCACTGTTGTTGGTGTCATGAGGTTAGAACCGTGCTGGGGGAATACACAACATGGGTGCCTTTTTCTCTCCCTCCCTCTTTGTAAGAACAAGTCTGCACAACCGTTCTTCTGCCCGTCTCCAGCGAAGAGAAAACAGAGACAGAAGGGAGGAAAGTTGCATCTGTGGCCAGGGCTGGCCACATATACAAAATCACAAGCCATTGTCAGAAGAAAGAAATCTTTACAGCCTATCTAATCTCTATGGAAGAATTCTAAACAATTGTGGAAGAAACACAAAGGAAGAACCTGGGGGGTAGGGAAGGGACCGTGTCCATTTCTGTACTACCAAGAAGAGCAACATTGAACTCAAGTGACTGGACGAATTCAGTGAGACATTAAGAATCTGTTGGATAAGAATGATAGCACAGTATGTGCGAAGCTTGCCTTGAATGCAGCCAACCCGGGCTCAATCCTCAGCACACCATATGGTTCCCGAGCCCGCTAGAGTGATCCCCTGAGCAGGAATAAGCCCTGAGCATCACCAGATGTGGCTCCAAAGTAAACAAATCAACACACACACACACACACACACACACACACACACAAAGAATCAGTCAATTGATTGGCTCAAAGAAAAGTGAATAATTCTACCCAAAAAGGGTGTGTGCAGATAAGGGCTGGAGATGTGGCTCAGCGGTAGAGTGTTTGCCTTGCCTGTGTGAGTTTCTGCATTTGCACCCTAACACCAAAAAAAAAAAAAAAAAACCCCTTTTGAATGTGCAAATAAACACAGAAATGAATGCGATCAGCAGTCAGGCCCATGCGCCTGCACCTTCATTCTCTGACTCGTGGAATTCCGAAGTCTCAGACAAAGGTAAAAGCCTGTGTTTGATAAAATTTTCTTAGAACAGCCCTGCTAAGGACCGTGTTACTTCTAGAGAAATCAGTGTCGCTGGGTAAAAGCAGACACAGGGGAAAAAAAATAAGTCAAATCTGAGCAAATACAGAGGACGCTTTCTATGTGTGGAGAGCGGGGCAAGCCTGCCTGCACTCATTGCTAGATTCCTAAGACTTTCTCGGGTTGCACTGAAGCTGCGCGTGGAGGTATTATTACACAGGACCCCTCTCCGGACAAATTCATTCTTTGGCTTTGTAGCATGCGATCCCTTTACTCATGCAGTCAGTTCAGAGAAGTTTCTAAGTCAAGATCTAGAGAGAGAGAATCCAAAATAGCAGGTCCCACAATATTCTCACAAACAATGATTTTTTTTTCATCTTAAACATGCTCACTAGGACAGAGCAAGCAATACATCTCTGCACGTAAACATTTGCAGGGATTGTTTTATAAGGCAATGCTATCATTGTATCTGATTGCGCTCTCTCTCTCTCTCTCTCTCTCTCTCTCTCTCTCTCTCTCTCTCTCTTTTATCTCCCCGTCCAGAGATTTCTAATGTTCTAAGTCCAATGTTTCTAAGTCCACAAAGACAATTTCTGAAATTAAAACTTCTGCTAAATTGCTTTAAACTCACAAAATTTAGCTTAAACAGAAATAATAAGAAGGAAAAAAGAAAACAGAAGGAGAAGAGAGAAGATGATTGAAGCATACTTAAAATCTAGAGGCTAAAATGTTTACATGTCACAGTGTCTTGGCCTTCTAAGGTGCGAACACCGAGCCAGAGACAGTCTTTTCACTCACGAAAACACAGACATGTAAGAGAACTTCAAGGACAGGTTCGGATGCTTCGAAATGGTTTTTTCCTTTTCTGAAAGCAACTGAAATGACCCTTCTGTTCATCAGCAACACGGGCCTTTCTGAGGCGTTACAGAGCGAAAATCTCTGCGGAATGCTAACCCACATCTGTTGTGCACACACACACAAGTCCGGTCAAAGCCACATACTTTCTCCCTGACAAACCAATACAATTCCCTTTCCTCTCCAGGACCTGATTCTCAGTCCAAGAAGAGTGGTTGGGAATCCAGCAAAAAGGAGCACACCTAGCAAAGCAAGCCAACAGTGAGGCTCTGAGGAAGCAGAGAGCCCCCAGCCCTGGGGGTCCCCCTCTCATCTTTGGTCACTTGCCAACACAGAGGCCCGGCCTATCGGGGCCCAGGTCAATAGCACCTGCCTGTGGATGAGCTTTAGAGCAGGACCCTGGGTACCATCTCGTGGGAAGAGGTTGGAAGCTGCGCTGCTCCCCACTCCTCCTTTACCCAGCTTCCTGACTTCAGAAACAGGTCAGTCCAGCCCACCAGTCCCTAACCTGGTAGCAGTGAAACTGGTGAGTGGGAAAGCCAAGAAGTGCTAGAGAGGCAGCAAGCCCCAGCCAGGACTCAGTAGTCAAAGAAACAGGCAAGTTTATCTGCTAGGAGGTAAAACACTCGCCTCTCTCCAACCACACTACCCACCCTAAGCTAATGAGCGCCCCCACATGACTCTAACACATCACAATAATTTTGCTGCAATGCTAGTGGCCACAGGACTGACTCCTATTTGCCTCTGACATCTGTCGGACTCTAGGCCAAAGCAGAAAGGAAGAAGACTCCCAACTGGATTGTCTGTGCAAGTTGGGAAAAGCAAGTCAGATGGCACTGACCGTTGGGTTTGGGGTTTGGGATTTGATTTGGGGGTGGGAGATTTAGGGGCGAGTTAGGCACAAACTCACCTGGATCTGGAATGAAGATGACAAAGAAAGGTAGGTCAGAATTCAAAATCCAAGTGAGAAAGCCGAGGACCTGTTCCCTGCCATCTTTTCCTCGCTCCCCAGTCTTCACGTGCAGCTGAGCTGACCAGAGATATGGGCCCGATCCACACAGCAAAGACGCCAGGCAGGAGTGGGGGGGGGCAAGTCCACCCCACGCGCTCCGGTCTCCCACCAGCTTTAGGAGCCATGGGCACAGCCGTGGTGCGTCGGCAGTCTCGGCTGACATTGAATGAGCACACAGAATCCCTCGATCGGATCTTTTATAGTGCTTTGTTTATTACCTGTGTGTCCTGATTTCATAAGGGAACTGAGAAAGAGAGAGAGGAATGATGAAGATGCTTATTAGTAGCAATCCAAAGACAGCTTTTTCTTAAGCTTCATTCATAGTGCAAAAGTGGCCAAACAACCCAGCAATTGTTCTCTCAAATGTCACCTTTCTGTATAGGCCACTGTGCCGATCAAACTCTGCTCTCCCGGCTTTTTGCTCCCCCACCCCCTAAAAAAAAATTACTATGTTATCCTCCAAATATCTCCCGAGAAATTGAACCAACAAGGAAAAGCTTTTCTTCGTCTCACGACCTCACCCCCCCCCTTCGTTTTCCTCTTTCTTCTTCACGCAGCTTGAACAATTTGGCTCTGTTCTGGGTGCATTCCTGTGGCCCGCTCTCTCTGGGTCCCCTGTGCAGGCCGGTGGACAGGGAGAACACAGGCCCACATTCAGACCCAGGATGGCGCTGGGGCGGGGGTGGCGAGGGAAGGTGGAGGGGAGGTAGTAGAAAAGTGAACCAAATGTACCTATGATTGTTGCATCACCAACCTAATACCTGAGCAGAAAGACAAAGGCTCTTTAGAGAAAGCCCAGGCTGCAAACGAACCCTTCCCCACCCCTTCCAGGAGTTCAAAAGATAAAAGAGACTGAAAAAAAAGGCCTTCACATAATTAAAGTTGTCCGAGTCATTTCAGGAGCCAGGGACGAACTCTCTGTGCTCATGCAAGGGGGTCTTCTGCTCTATACACGAGTGCTCCTGCAGTAACCCCACCCGCCTTGGCTGATTCCTGGGGACACAATTGGATACTCTCGGTGGGAGAAGGTTAGGGGCATGGAGGAGTGTGGGGGGGGTGGGAAAGGCCCAGCTTGGCACCCTAGCAGAGGGAAGCCACCGTTTGGAAAGTCCCTGGCTTGAAGGGAACCAAGAAAATGAGCACAAATGTCTTGCCAGGAACTCAAGTTTGTGGCGGCGAATGGAGGGGTTAAGTGAGCATTTGAGGCTTCTGTTTTATGAATTCGCTTTCAGGTAGGGGACCAGCATTTACCCAGGGAGGTTCATGCCTTCCTTCACCCTGTGGCTCTGTAAGTAAAGAAATCCAGGCTGCAATAGAGTTGTCTCGATTCTGCAGAGACATTCACACTCCTCAACTCCTTGCAGCACCACTGGCAATCGTCAAGCTCTGGAAACAGCCCAAGTGTACAGGAACAGATGACTAGGGAAAGAAACTATGGTGCAAAGCCACGATGGAATACCACTCCGCCTCAATAAAAGACAACATCACGTGATTTTACCTCTACGCCATCGGAACTGGAGGGGATGGAGCTGAATACAGTCAGCCAGGAGGACCAGGACAGATGCAAAATCATTTGCCTCGTAGGTGGAGTATAAAGAATAACAAATGGCCCAAAACAACAGACTCTGTGAACTGGTCTATGGAACGGAGCTTACCATGGGGGATATGGGAGAGGAGGCATGAGAGGGGGAATCTCTGAGATGCTGGAGGAAAAGAGACAACTGTGGTGTGAGGGCGGGAGGGTCTTCCATTGGAGTGTGCCTGAAACCCTGGCATTGATGGTATTATACATCACAGTGATGCAGATACATTTCTTTCTATGGGGAGGGGTGCATTGCAGTAAGGAATTCCCTGGAGCTTCTCAAGGACTTCCTGTTTCAGAGTCATACGTCTGAGACGGAGCCACCTTCCAGGGGGATGGTAGGGGGGACAGCAATAGTACCCACTTGGGGCTCAATGCTCTTCAGGCACTAGTTATAAAAGAAGCTGATCTTGGCCTTTCTGCTTTGTAAGACAGATTTGTTGGAGCAGACTTGGAGGTTGCAGGATATGGGGGGGGGGCGGGGGAAGTTCTACCCACATATAGCCCTTCCTCCTACTGCCTACTAGAGTAGCCTTTCAGCCACCTACCTCCTGTCCCTGGGACTCCCATCCTGTCCTTACCCTCTGCTCCCTGTGGGGCCTGGGCCCTGGCACAGAGAGGAATGACGCCAGGGCACTGCAGGACATAAACCCCAGCACAGGGAGCTCAGTCATTCCCAGAGGGGGAGATGGGTGTGTCCACAGACACCAGCCCACTTTCCAAGCATGGGCAGGACAAAGGGGGGTCCTCCAGGGGCCTAGACTGAGGCCCCCTGACATCCCACTGATATGTTCATTTTGCAGTAGTCACCACCCACATCTGTCACTGGCCCCTGCAAATCATCAAAGCCAGACACTTGCGATCGAGGCATCCCTGGTGAGGGAGATCCCAGGAGAGGGATGCCCTTCTCCTGCCTCTCCGCCAAGGCACATCTATGTACTGTCCCCTCTGCAGATCCACCAGCTTCGGCCATCCACTGATCTGGACCAGAACCCCCTGCAGGAAAGGGCATGTGTGTGCTGGTCCCAGGGGCAGGTTTCTTTCTCTGCTCACCCTGGCTTGTGAATAAGGTTTCTTCTCCAGCAACTACGCCTTCTTCAAGTTGATGAGGCTTCAGTGCACCCCCAAAGGACGCAGGGCCCTAGGGCTCGTGAAACAGCCTTTCATGTTGGCACTTTCTCCAGCTGCCTCTGGGGTGGTCCTAGAGGAACCACATACCCCTCCTACCCCCCAACGCAGCCTGCTTCCCGTGAGACCAGCCAGGTCATGTTCCCTTACAATAAGCTACGTATGTCTTCACTCCCTAGAGACCAACTCTCTGGCACTCTTCCTTGCTGCAATCCAGGGACAGGCTAGTAGATACTTTAAGACCATTTAGGGAATCGAGGCTGTGGGATGGAACTGATCCAGCTGCCAATGTAGGCGTCAGCCACTGTCGCTGCTGGCCTTGATGGCATCTTACACCATCTTCTGGAGTCAGGAGCACAGCAGGAAGAAATCCCCATCCAAGCTCCTCACTCCTGTCCCTTCTTTTCCTCCCTTTGGATCCATCTCTGCAATCACTGATAGCAAATGGGGTGGCTCCTCCACAAAGCCAAACAGGTGTAAGAGATTAGCTCCCTGGACGGAATCTCTGTCCAACCAAACAATGTCAAATTCCCCCCTAATAAAGTCCAGAGCCCATAAGCAATTCCCCTAGTTATTAAGCAGGAAAGAAAACACAGGCCGGCTCCTTCCCAATTAGCTCGGAGGACCCTCCGATGAGCCGAATTTAAACCAGAGGCCCCCTGGTGCAATCTGGCTTCCAGCACAGACATACCGGCCTGTTGCAGCCAATGGAAACTCACACAGCCATCTTGGCATGAGGGTGCAGACGGCCCCCAAGCCCCCACCCCAATATCCAAGGGCTGTCTCTGCCTCTGATTCAAACCATCTTTGTGTCGCCCCTGCCAGCTCCCTTGCTTTGATTTTTCCATATGGAGAGGCCCGATGGCCGCTGCCAGGTTACTGTTTACAGAGATGGGCTCTTCCATAGCGGGGCTGTCTAGAGAAAGGAGCTGGGCTCCACCCACTAAACACGAATCACTTTCTTGTCATCTTGGAAAGAGAAGAGTAGGAGGACATCGACATCCTGAAACAATAACAACAATATAGAGGATGCAGGTAATGAGCACAGAAATCTCTGTCTTCGCTTCCCTCTCACCCTCCCCCTTTCACTGGAACTGGTGGGTGAAAACTCAGTTTCCAAGTGCTTGCCCCCCAAAGCCCAGGGTCCATGCAAAGTTCTCATTGCAGAGCTTCAAAGCAACTCCGAATCCTGTGGTCCTTTGCTTCTTCTTCCACCAAGTCCAAGAGGGTGGCTGGGTTTGCCCACGGGGCCTCTCTCCCTCTTGAACACCTAAGCTGACTGGGAGATACTGGGAACATTTTATCACTTGCGTTCAAGGCAGCTTGGAAGTCAAGGCAGACTTCCAGACGGTACCCTAAGGTTTTCTGTCAGTACGTCCATTTCCTTCTCACAAGAAACTGGCAGATGGCCCTCATTTTATAAAAAAAGAGGTAACCAAGTCTTTAAAAGGGAGCCAGGTCTCAGAGGCCTCTTCAGAGACACAACACCATAGGCCAAGAATACAAAAGCAAAAATAAACAAACTAAACTACATCAAGCTAAAAGCTTCGGGTTGAAGGACACGGTGGGTAAGGCGCTTACCTTGCACGCAGCCAACCTGGACTAGATCCATGGTGTTCCAGTTCTCCCAAGCCCTGTCAGGAGTGATCCCTGAGCACAGCTGGGTTTGGCCCAACAACCCAAAAAAGAAATTTAAAAATAAAAAGGTTCTAAACTGCATAGAAATGACCTCAAATTAAGTCTCCCAATGGAAGGGAAGAAAATGTTTGCACAAAGGACTCATAATATCTCAGATATATAAATCTTTCTCAAAGCTCAACCACAAAGAGCAACTCCTCCCACAAAGTGGGCGGAGAAGGTGAACAATTCCTCAGAGAAGACATCAAGATGGTGCATAAGCAGATGAAAATATTATTCTCATTGCTGAGTATTCAGGAAATGCAAATCAAAATGGTGATGCCATATCAGAGCTCACCAGCAAGGATGGTCTACATCAAATCACTTAATCACTTGAATCCCAGTTATTCATCGATTTGCTCGAGCGGGCGCCAGTAACATTTCCATTGGACCCTATCACGTGCCAATGTAGCCCAATGGCATCTGGTTGATTCAGGAATATGAAGAGCCTCAAACCGTTCCTTCAGGGTCCTGACAAGGAAGTCTGACCATCTTGTAGGTGGGCGGCCATGTGATCTTTTGACATCCCGTGGGATCCAGTCGGTAATGGCTCTAGTCCAGCGGTTGTCTCCAAATCGCATTACATGTCCAGCCCATCTGATTTTCGATGCCTTGGCAAACGAGACAGCGCCCCTGATTCTGGAATAGCGACGGAGGTCAGAACTCCGATTCCTTCTCTCACTGGAGTGAGGCGTAATATTCCAAGCATAGCTCTTTGATTCCTCTCTGGGAGACCGAATAGCATTCTCATCCTGCTTTCGTAGGGCCCAGGTCTCTGAGGCGTATGCTAATGCAGGGAGAACGGTGGAGTCAGAGATGTGCCCAGAGCCGGAGGTTCTTTGTCCTTTTAGCTATTTCTTCGATGCCTTTGAAGGCATCAAATAGTCCAAAAAGCAATAAATGTTAGTGTGGATAGGGTATGGAAAAGCAGAAAAGGAACTCTCATTTTCTGCTGTGGGGCTATTGCCTGGTTCAGCCTCTTTGGATAAATGGTTTGGAAATGTTTTTTTTTAAAATTATAAAGAGGGGCCGGAGCGATATCACAGCCGGGAGGGAGTTTGCCTTGCATGCGGCTGACCCAGGTTCGATCCTCGGCATCCCATATGGTCCCCCTAGCACCGCCAGGAGGAATTCCTGAGTGCAGAGCCAGGAGTAACCCCTGAGCATCGCTGGGTGTGACCCCAAAACAAAAAACAAAACAAAAATTATAAAGAGAGCTTTCATATGACCCAGCAATTCTGTGATGACCCAGCATATGAACCAGCAATTCCATTCCTGGGCATCTACTCCAAGGACACAATTACATTGTTCTAGAATTCCTTTGTCCACCACAGCACTCTACAATAGCCAAGCTGTGGAAACAACCCAAGCACCCAGAACAGTGGGTGATGAAGAAGGCCTATATTTAGGAATGGAATGGAATACTACACAACCGCAAAGAACAGATGGTGCAATGTAGCTTGCTGCACCCTGTGTGAAAGCAAAGAATATCATGCTAAGTGAAGGGAATCAGATGGGGGGAAAATGCATGCCAGATATTCTCTCGTATATGCGGAGCATATAGAAACAAATAACCAACATAATCCCCAGCAGAAGCAAATCCTTAGACATAATCAATAGGACTAGGAACAGTGGGAGGTGGGGAGAGCTCTTAACACAATGGTAGAGGGATTGATAGAATAGAACCACAACTATAAAACAATGACTTCAATACTATCACCAGAGTGCATCTCACAGAAAATACTACTTCCTCTCGCACTGGCTGTGTTTCATAAAGTTCTGTCAGCCTGGGTCCCAGAGTTAGGATCCCAATGGGCAGGGAATAGCATCCTTTTCTTGTGCCATGGGTGCAATACTGTTTAATGAAAACTGCATACTAATTGTGTCACTCCTTTCATTGGACGGGAAGGACATGGCCTAAAAAAAGTAGAAGGTAATTAGTGTTCAAATGCCAGACAGAGAGGGTGTGAAATCACTTTTTGTGTCAGCTCTGGTTCCAAAGAGTGTCAGTCACAAGCACTTGGGCTTTATTATAATATGCTTCAGGTGTGTTCTTTATCTATGCTGTATTTCATGCCAAGAGGTTAAGTAGGTATTGGGAATGTTTGTTACTGCACCATAACCCAGCAGCACTAACTGATGCACCACCACATCTCTTGGCCTGGCTCCTTTTTTAGAAGACCATTCTCTTTCATTGTCTGACACAGGCACTGTGACCTTTGTCCTGTTGCTGATGATTCTAAGTCTCCTCGATGAAGGGTCAACGTCAGAGCTTTTCAGGGTGAGCTGAGGTAGAACATCCTCAAAGCTTCCTCCCCAGAAAAGACTATGGCAGGATTGGTTTTGAAATAGAGGGTGCAAGGACTGGAGAGCACCTGAGCCTCATCTGACTCATCTTCCCACTTCTTCAGTGCCCTCAGCACAGCCTTCTTGGGATACTGTCATCATAAGTGCCTGTAGTCTGATTCACTGAATACACAGGGGGTTGAGGTGCCAGTGGACTAGCTGCATAGGGCACTTCTACCAGAGGGTTCTGCAGGGGAGAAGAAGGTCCTGGTGGCTCCTCTTGGCCGAGGTGACAGAGGTATTCAGAGGAAGCTTTCAGATACCAAAGGAAAAGGGAACACAACTAACTGTCTGCTTTCCCGTCCCTTACCCACTCTCAAGCAATCAAGCCTGACTCTTACAACATCTAGGAGCCTGGAGAGATAAGGAGTCCTCAAACAGCTCCCCACACCCCAACTTTGGTAGGCAAGTAAGATACTGTCCCCTGGAGCACTGACCACGTGGGATTCTATAATCCACCTGCATAGGACACTTCTTCCAAAAGGTTCTGCCAGGAAGAAGGTGCTAGTAACTCCTCTTGGCCAAGGCAATGGTGGTATTCAGAAGAAGCCGACAGATACCAAAGTAAAGCTACCAGAGGAAGGGCCTGCCGTAAAGCCACCACTGTGTGGTGAAATGCAAGCTATACCAGTTGGAGAAGGACAAAAGACTTGCTGCCTCTTGTTGGATTTTATTTTTACTTTGTTTATGGAATTATTTTCTTCAAAAACTCCTCTAAAGACTCAACTGTACATTCAAATGCTGGCCCTCTTGAATGCCAATTCCCAAACCCAACACCAGATCCTTTCCACCTACTTGCAGGCAAACTGCTGAGTCTTTGCTCCGAATTCAGTCCTCTGGGGGCCCTCTGGCAGCAAACAGAGGCAGATGACCAACAACTGTTTCCCAAGCTCTGCTCTTGCTGCCTACTGATCTAACCTCATTAAGCCAACGCAAGAGGCCAATGTGATTGATTTATCCCATATAATAAAACCAGACTATTACTCACTGGGGCAACTTGACACCTGATCCGGTCCCTTCTGTAGGAGGTAGTGAACCAGCATCACCCACTGCCCAGCTCGTGGGGGCAGCCAGCAAAATGGCTCCCTCATCTGCAGGGTTCACCCACAAGTACATGCTCAACCCAGTAGTGCCAGCTTTCAAATTCCAGTTCTTCAAATGCATTGATCCTTTTATTGTGACCTGCAAAAATCAAATGCATAAAATCATGATCCCTTCACAGCAGGTCCAGTTGGGCGTGAGCCATGTCGCTGTAAATCACAGGTGGCAGCAAATAAATGTGCAAGGTAAGGCAGGCCTGTGTTAATGTTCCTCCCCCCACACCCGGAAACAATCCCACAGGAAAGTGAATCATTTACCCAGGAGTTCAAAAAAGGGCTGGGCACTCTCTCTCTCTCTCTCTCTCTCTCTCTCTCTCTCTCTCTCTCTCTCTCTCTCTCTCTCTCTCTCTCTCTCTCTCTCTCTCTCTCTCTCTCTCTCTCTCTGGTGCAGACTTGGTCTCTGTCTCTCCTGCACCTCTTCTCTCTACCTGCCATTCTGTTATTGGCCAGAGAGGATACAACACACTCCTAAATGGTGCAGCCTCCGGCCATGCTTGTCTTTGAGCCCTTCTCCACTTATTCTTAGTTGCATGCACATGAGCTGCTGTTTCTGTTTCCCTCCTCTGTAACATGGGGAATGTTAGTTGGAGTCACTTCCAACTAACTGGCCTCACTGTGTACTAGGAAAGTACCCATTTCTCATCAAATGGGTATCTCTACAGAGAAAAGAAAACTATGCCTTCCAATGATTATTATTATCAATACCATAACAAGAGTGAAAGTATAGTGACAATCATTTCTTGCCTTCCAGACTAAATGTCACTTCTTTATATTCAGTTTTGATTTGAGGGCCGCGCCCAGTGGTGCTCAGGGCTTATTCCTGACTCTGTGCTCAGGGATCACTCTGGCAGTGCTCAGGGACCATACACAGTGCTGGGGATTGAACTCGGGTCAACCAGTTGCTAGGCAAGTGCTTTACCCACTGTACTATCTCTCTGGCCCCAAAGGTCACTGCTTGCTAGGATACTTTTACTTTCTTTCTAGATATTTAGACTAAACATGTTGATGACAAACTCTGGCAAAGACCCTTGATTCCAATCAGTGGTGGACATGCATCAGAGCAGGTTAATATTCAAGATATTCCTTGAACATTACAAACATCTAAAATTGTTCCTGATTTTGTGAGTGAACATTCAACATGGTTTATTTTTGCTCTTCCTTTAAATGATCATGTGTTATATGCCTTCAAATGCCATGCTATTGGGTGAACCAAGATTTAAGAAAAGGAGCTAGAGTTCACCCCAGACATGAGGGCTGGGAGGAAGACCCCCCTTCATTTCAGAGGGGAAGAAATGTCCTGTCCACTTACACAGGTACATAGTGGAGACAGCTAGATGCATACATGTCCAATTTATTTCTTTGACTCAGGGAACCCTGGGGGTGGGCGGGGGTGTTCCCAACCAACAGCTGAGCATTGCGAATTAAGGCCATTGAAATCTCTAGAAAGCATGTGGTGTGTGGGATTTAGTGCTAAAGAGGACGCCACTCGGCCTTGCTCCAGTTCCCATGGTGGCTCATTTCTGTGACCCTACCTCCAAATCCTTCTTTTTTAATTGAATCACTCTGAGATTCAAGTCCTTCTTGAATTCATTGCTGCTTTAGCCCCAAATTCCTAATTCTCCTGGATCAACCTAGAGTCGGTACTTACTATTACACAGCAAACATACTTTGAACACCTATCTATTCAGTAACTCCTCTTTCAACCTTAACAAGACCAAATGCCTTCAAGATTCACATCAAGCAACCCACCGCTGGCCCACTTTCCAGAATCATCCATTGCATAGCACATCTTTTCTCTATTTGGTCACTGCAAGAGATGGTCAGTCTTTCCCTCACTACACAGTGGGTTTTGTCGATTTCTCAGCTCATGAAATCCCACCTGAGGCCTCCAGATTCATCCCTGACATCACATCACCTATATTCTGTTCTCTTCCTCCCCAAGTAAAGCTGAATCTTCCTCTACTTATGTCCCCAGACTCTATAACCCTCCCCACTACTGCTGTCCATGGTCATCTCAGAGACAAACTCTCATATTTACCCAATTTGACATGGCAGGGGCTGAGAGGCACGGCTGAGTACAGCAGGGAATGAAAAATGGAGGAGACTGGAGTTCATTTTTCCACTAGGAAAAGATGATGCTTGAACAACCTGGTTGACCCCATAAGGGAATGTGACAAAAAAGACCCTGATTTCCAATCTGATAACAGGTGGTAGAAGAAAGGATTTGTCCTGAGCAAGATTAGCTGTAGCACATGGAAGAGTTTTGAATCTTTAATTCAAGATCTTGTCCTTGAACCCTTAAGATGCAAAGACACTGTGACATCTGCAACTTCAGTCCCAGAAGAAGGTTTTGAAAAATAAAAATTTAATGCAAAAAAGTCATTGCAGGATAATGATATTCTAAGAAATTCTAAGCTTTCTCCTCTGGGAAGTAATTGGACAGGAAAGATGAATCCTTGGGGCAGTAAGTAGAACCTGGACTCTATGACTTTTCTCCAACAAGATCCAAAAGTAATGAACTGTTTTCTTGCACATTAAAAGATGCCTTTGCAACTTAGATTCTCATGACTGTAAGAGCCAGGTTGCTAGAGGGGGCCGAGTGGGGCCGCCTTCCAGATGTGTCAGTGATGTGATAAGTCATGTTTAAACTTTACCCACAGTGAAATCAAGTGTCAACACACACTGCTACCCAAACTCTCTGATCAGGGCAGGCAAACAACCAATCGAAAAAAAATCAATCAAATGTGAAAGGTTGACCCAAGGAGGTGGGAATGCTTAAAGGGGAGATTCCCATCAGAGAGTGGCCTTGTCATCTGACCTCCCAATAGTTGCTGCTTCTCCCTCAGGGCTCTAAAAGTGCCCAGACAACCCCAGCATGAACCATATGGTGAGCAGTCTAGACTGTGAGCAAGCTAAGATCTCAGGAGCTCTGCCCAGTGGAGGAGGAACATGCTAGAAATGGTGGGAACTCAATAGAAGGACTCTTTAAGCCCGGAACTCACGCTCTTGGAGAAGTGGTGGCCAAAACTCTAGGAAGAATGAAAACATTTGACTCTGATCTGAATCCCGCACGCACTTGGGAGTTAGCCTGGGAGAAAAAAAAACACAATCTTTTCTTTTCCTACTTTATCTACAAACAGTGGTTTATAGCATTGTTCATGATAGCTGTTACAGACATTCACTATTCCAACCCCAACCCTACCACCACTGTCACCTTCCTTCCACCACTGTCTCCATTTTCCCAACCACCCTTCAAGCCTGACCCCATAGCAAGCCCACAACATTTATTTTATGTTGCATGTTACCACTAAATGGATAGCAGAATGATCAAAAAGCATTTCTGTTGAAGATAATTTGTGAAAATTGTTCTATACCCCCATGGGGACTTTAAGTCCTTGTCGGAAGTTTTACAAAGGTTGTTGTATATTAAACCTTCTGGGTTAATGCTTGTGTGAGTCGGGATTGGTTGGCGTCTATGTTACATCTCATCCTATCTGGTGCGCTCCTACTGTGCTGTCAGCATTGTAGAGTCTGGAGATGTTGCATGTGCAGTTGTACACTCCAGAACTCCAGCCAAGGCATGGTGGTGGCTCGGGGTGTAGGAATAGGCATGATGGTGGCTCGGGCTAGGGCACTGTTTGGGCAGGAGCTGGCCTGCCCCCTCTGAAAGCATGGAAGAACACACATTTCTAATGCAACGTAGCTATTTCCCATGAGGCCCAACCTGTGGGAAGCCAATAGCCTTTCCACGGGATAAGAGGTCAGCCGGAACCAGTCACGTGGTGTTTTATATATAGAACAAAGTCCCTACTTCAAGGGAGAACATAAAGTGTGAGTCAGGATTGGGGAATCAAAGGTTCAGTCTTAGAACTGAATCAGTATGGTGGAGTAAAATGGGTCTGTTGGACAAAAAGAGGGTCTCATCACCCTCTTGAAACCTGAACTGAGACCCCAAGAAGACATGGGGACTCCTCCTCCTTCTCAGGCATACCCAGGCTTGCCAATGTAGTTTCAGGAAGCAGCTGGCTAGCCTTTCTCATGCTGGATGTGGTTCAGGGGGCAAAGATTTGTCAAGCCAGTCTGTTCCCCCCATCTTCCCACTTGAGGATCACTGGAACTATAACATACACCCTGCTCTCTTAGCATTTGCATGAGTTAAACCAGAAACAGAAAATAGTGACAGGACATTCCCTAGGCAAGAGCTGGATTCAAAGAACAACAAGGTGTATATGGAAAACTGGACCAAACTCTGCAAAGAGCCTCATGACCCCTTACTGAGGTCTTGACAACAATGTCTGTGCTTTCACTGAGTAGCTGTAGTTCCTGGAGCATATTCTTACAAGGAGAGATGTAACACAGATAGTACATAGAAAGCCGGGAGGAAGAGTTGGGAAGGTCAAGAAGGATCATCACTGTGAGATGAGAATCGGTGCATGGACCATTTCATCTCATCTTCCCAAAGGCCTGGGCACAGAGTATTCACTGGAGTGATGTTTATAGTAGTGGAAGTTGGGAACCAGTCTCTGGCATCACTACTGTGAGCAAGTTGGGTTGTTTTCACATGCTACTTTCACCAGCAGTTCCTTAAAGCCTGTTTATAAAGATTATTTTACTGATAGCAGGTCATGCTCAAAGTATAATGCTAATGGATGTGTACTGAGGGCAGATGCCACAGAATTGCCAAATTAGACTATGGTTTATGTGTTTTCACGTGTGTATGCTTGTTATAGCACCCCCTGATATATCATGACTGTATCAACAAGTCAACCACATTTTAAGTGGGTGGTGCCCACTTAGAACGCTATTTCTTTCCTCCTTTGCAATTCCAAAAATGTTATGGATCCAATTTAGGAGTGAGACCATGACAGTACTTCCTGCAATGACCCTATTTTTTCCACATGCATTGAGTATCTTGTTTGAACATTCGTTTACTCTTCTGTTAAAACGGCTTGGGCTGAAGGAATGAGAGGGGGCTCAAAGTGGCAGAACAGTGACAAGTTACAGTCAAGCAGAAACCATCCCAGTGTGTCACTCCTCTCTCCTGCTCTCTGTCCTCATCACAATCCAGTGTGACCCCAAGTCAATACAAACATTGGCAGTACCTATAAACAGCAGCACCTGCTAAGGGTCACTGCTGATTCCAAGAATACTTTGGGGCAGGTTTAGGAAAGAATTAAATGATTGAAACATACATGTCAAGCCCATATTTTTAAAAACCAAAGAGCTGGGGAGACAGTCCCTGTGATAAAACATGTGCGTAGCATGCGGAAGCGGACCCTAAATTAATTCCCAGCATTACGGGCTCCCAAACTTGGCAGGTCCACGCATCATGGGCCACAAGGTCCAACTCCTTCCATAAGTGACTCTGGGCCCATGAACCGTGCCAGGTGTAGTCCCTGTAAAAATTGTTTTTAATTGGAGTGAGGCTCTATAATTGCAGTAGGCTTTTATTTCAATAGCAGTCTACACATTATAATCCTTATAAGAGTGTCATAAATTGCTTTCCAAGAGCATATGGAAGGGACAGAGAGCAGCCTTTGAAGAAGTAAGGTGGCCCCAGGAGACGAAAACAGCCCAAACAGGGCTCAAGGGCTCAGCCTTGGAAAACTGCTGTCCCCGCCTTTAGGGAACAGGGGATGTTGGGAAGGAGGAAGCTCTTGCACTGGTTTCAACTTTCCTTTCTAGTTCTAAGCAGGAACATAAATACATTTAGTAAATTCACCTCCTTCACCAAAACTGGGCCCTCACCCATCTCCAACAGACAAGAAAGGCACCATACCTATGCAAAGGAGCATGGGAAGGCAAATAGCCTCCAATGCCAAGGGCCCTCCCCGGGGCAAAGCTCACAGTGATAATTTTAGGGTATTCCCAGACAGTGCAGATGGGATGCTTGGACGTTACCTTCAAGGGCTAAACAAACATGGCTATGGACCTTTGAAAACTCTGTTTAATACTCACCTGTGTTTTCAGAGGAAATTACCTACTGCCTTCTACTTTCCTCAGACCATCTCCAACAATTAGGCAGCTATTGAGAGTCAGGGTCTCTTGGGCAAGAGAAATAGTACAAGAGATAGGGCACTTGCTTTGCACATATCTGACCCAGGCTTGATCCCAGGAACCCCATATGGTTCCCTGAGCACTGACAGGAATGATTCTTGAGTATAGAGTCAGGAGCCAGTCCTGAGTTCTTCTGGGTGTGGCCCTCCAAACAACCAAAACAATAAATGTTCACAAGTCCATGAGAAAGTATAGTGGGTAATGTAGCAACTGGTCCAATTCAGACACACCATATATGATCCCTGTTTTTGGTCCCCAAGCTCTGCTCAGATAATAGCTGGGAGAAATCAAAAGAAGCAAAACAGAGTGAGGACCCTGTCACTGGGTCCTACCAGATCCTTGGGTCCCTTATGTGTATGGCCCCCAAAACAGTCACAAGGAAAACAGAGGCAATGCTTGTCTTGCCAACACCCAACCAGGGGAAGCAATGAGGGAGGTCAGAGTTAAACCACTCTCTAATCCAGACTTCACACCTAGGCCTCCATCACCGAAAAATAGAAATAATGTGAATCTTTCTCACGGTCCCGTTTTGCTTTATTTTAAAGTGTGGGGACCAGGGAATCAAGCCCCAGTTCTTACACAAGCCAGGCACACACTTTACCCTGAGTCACATCCCTGGTCCAAGAACTCCATCTTCAAAGGTAAGGGGTGTAGCTGAAGAGAGAGCACAGAGTTTGGAGGTGTAAGCCTTGCATGCATACAACCCCAGTTCAATCCTTGTACCTTAAGGTCCTCTGAGAATCTCCACTTATAGCCCTGCTGGCCCCCAGCAGCACCAATTACATCAGAGGTGTTCCCTAAACACCACCTGGGTGTTGGATCCTGGCACCACAGGTCCTGAGCACTAAACTATGCTGCCTAGTTGGCAGCATAGAGAGCAACGGGCCCCTAAGCACGACTTGGGGCACTGCTGGGGACACTTGATGACCAGGCTCAAGGGACCTGTAGGTTCCATAGCCCTAACAGTGGTTGACCACGGCAGCAGATGCTGGGGGCTAGCTGGGTCCTCCAGCAGTACCCACAGTCCATTAGGCCTGCCTGTCTGGGGCCAACAAGGCTCCCCCCTGACCAGTAGACAGAAGAAATAACAAGGCCAGAGGTTCCTGAAGGTTACTTTTAATTGATACTTTTTGCTCCACCTCACTGCTCACTGCAGGAACCTCTCTCCAGAGACCTCTGGCTCTCTTCCGGCAGATTCTCTTGCAGGCTGCTCTCCTCCGGGCTTCTGTGCAGGCTCCTCTCTTCAGGGCCTATCTCTTCTGCATGTCTTTCTTCAGGGCATTACCTTTCAGGTTCTCTCCAGGGACCTCTCTTTTCAGGACCTGTTTTCTGTTCAGGGGCTCTTCAGGGCTTCGTGTCTCTGTTTCTCTAAGTCCCTAACTCTGTTTCCCTGTGTCACCATTTTGGTCTGTTGCCTCCATTTCTCTGTTACTCTGTGTCCCTAATCTATTTCTTCGTTTTGCTACTGTTTGGTCCTGTTGCCCTGTTGCCCTGTAGCCCTGTAGCCCTGAGGCCCTGTGGCCCTGGTGCTAGTCCTCAGGCCCAGATACCAGAGGCAGCTGCTCTCTGACCAGAAGCCCCCGGATGCTCTCCTGGGGGTCCTGTTCATAGTCTCAGGCTAGGTTCAGAATTCTGGCCTAGACTGTTTCCCAACTGGTGTTTCTCTACACTTGATGAGCTGCTAATGGACAGCCATGAGATGACAAACGGGCAGGTCTAAGAGAGAACTAACTTTCAGAGAATGGGGGATCTCAATGGGAGATACCCCAATGGGTAAAGATGATGCAGGGAAGTGTTACTGTGGACAGTGGCATGGAAAACAGCATGGTCCATGCTCCAGGACTTCAGAGCAGAGGGCTGGGTAGAGCGTTCATAAAACTTTCTTCAGCAATGGTGCACCCTTATCCATATCATTTCTTGAGGGGCTGCAGGACACTCACTGGCCTCCTTTCCTGGTCCTCACTTGTGAAGGAACAGAGGATCCCATAGGAAGGGGGAGTCCTTCCTCTCTTGGAGATACTCTTGATCAGAGTATCCAGCCAGCCAGCCTTGCCCATCTTAAGTAAAACCAGACATTGATACTGAGCTTGAGTTCTGTCACCCAAAGTCCCAGCCCCCACTCTGGAACCTGGGCATGCTACTCAGGCCTCACCCAACATCACCAGGCAGGAGGCATAGACCATTCTTTGTTGGAGAGAGGGCATTCTAGGGGGCACTGTGTAATGTTCAGTGGTACCCCTGGCCTCTGGCCACTAGTTGCCAAGAGTAAACCCATTCTCAGGTTTGACCATTCAATGTTTGTGGACATTGCAAATGCCCCCCCAAAGGCAACACCGACCCCAAATGAAGTCACAACACCGAAAGGATGGAAATCTTCCTCCTCACTGGAACAAGCCTCTCTGAGCATCCTGGGGCTCCGCCATTGGCCTTCCAACCTGATCTACATCCAGGGATCACAGAAATGGATGCCCTACCTTGGTTTATGCAGAAGTTTGAGCAATACAAACACACTTGCCATGGCATAAGAGACCTCCCACAGAATACTCTTGGCTATCTATATGCCTGAGAGCCACTGGGTTCTCTGCACCTTGATTCCTAATGGGCAGGTCTGAGCAGCTGTGGCAGTCATGGTCTTGCTGTTCTCTGACCTTGGGGGCTAGGTCACAAGGCCTGGAGCCCGTCTCAGCCTCCCCACGGCAAAGTCACCAAAAATATCTCCTACAATTGCTCATGCTCTGTTTCCCTTGCCACCCCTAGCCAGACTTATGAGGCTGCAAAAGACCATGTTGAGCAGGTACCACCTGGAACCTCATCCCAGTCTGACCTGGCAGATGACACGACCATGTGATTCTGGGACACTCTGTGTTCCTGTGTTCGTGAGCTAGACCCCAAAAGGTCAAAGACTAGAAGGACAATAAACAAGCACCAGAGTCCCCGCCTCTTATAGCGGGTAGGAGAGAGACAGCTTAAGAGTGAGGCTGGACAAGGGGGGGGGGGGGGGGGGGGGGGGGGGGGGGGGACAGAGTGAGGCTGGAACCCATTGCAGTGGACAGTCGGCAACTGGCAGCCAGGAGGGGATGGACAAGCCCAATGAGAGCAGTGTCATGAGCCAATAATACATCCAGCCCAAGGACCCTGCAGGGTGGGTCTAGTTCTCTGAAACAGAACAAGTAGCACACTGGAAAATACTTTCTGGTATATATTGCAAAATATTCCAGAGCTCATTCTTGGAAACTGAATTATTTTGAAAGGCAAACCTTGACTGAGTCCCCAAAGCACTTGACAGAGGCTCAGGAAGGTGCTTTTGAGCCAATCGCTTCTCCCCATGGCACCCAATGGTCCCCTCCCCACAACTGTCCCCTGCTGTCACTTATCTGGCCTGGCCTGGTCCTGCGGAATTCCACTCATTCCTCACCGACTCCTGACCTTCCCCCCCCCGTCAGCCCAGCCAGGTACTTTCTGGGAGAGAGCAAGCACCCAGGTGCATGGGGTGCAGGGAGGAAGTGATCGAAGCTCAAGGACATTCCCACACTTAGTGGAATCAATTTTGTCGCTGTTTGGACACCAGTGTCAAGGCTGGTCAGAGGGAAAGTAAAGATTTGTGGGGGAGGAGCAGAGAGAGGCAGAGTCTAGGGATGGAGGCAACCGGAGCTGCTGCCAGCTCTTTCAGAAGTACCTGCGATGCTGCCCTCCATTAGCCAAAGACTTTCAAACGTGACAAAGAGTCCACGAGTCCCTCTGCACCCTCCAGAAATGTATAGAGAGTTCCACATGAGCTCGGGAGAAAGACAGAGACGTTGGTCCTGAGCTCTGCCTTCAGGACTCATAAGAGGGCTGTAACAGGGCTGAGCTTCCCACACACACCCCTCATCCTAGAGCCAATGAGCCCAGAGGTGGGCTGAGCAAATGCTGGTCATTTCCTCTTCCTCAGGCTGCCCCCGGGAGAGAAGATGACTGACCTCCCTCCGAGGTTAGCAGGAGCCGAGGAGAGGTGAATCCCAAACCGGCCAGGCTTCTCTCAGGCAGCGTGTTGGAGCAAGAACACAGCATGCAGCTGCCTTCACAGACACCTGAAGCTCCTCGAGCTGTACCCCCACTCTCTCAAGCTCGCCAGGCTTTCCTTTGCCTCAAGGCATCTGGATATACAGCTCCTGCTTCCCCTCAGATCTCCCCAAACAGGTCGCTGGACGCATCTTTCCCTGAAGTGCATTCCAGTCCTCTTGGAAGCGCTTCCTGGTGTGGCCTGGCTTAGTCACCCCTCGCTCAGTGCTCTCTTTTGGCTTCCCTGAGCAGAATTGAGTCTCTCCTGGGCTCTGCATATCCTCAGCAAGGTTGGAACCTCTCCCGGCAGATGGAGATTCCTCTTTCCCTAATGCATCTCCTGATCCCAGAAACTAGTTTTGTGGGGAGCATGTAGCAAACACCCCATCATTACTTGCTGAGCCCATAACTCTAAAACTTGGCAGTAAAAGTCTCTGCGGGGCCTTGTATTTCCAGAAACCTGAGTCACTCGCGGGGGGTGGATGCCACTCTAGACCAAAATTTCTCAACTGGGGATCCCCAGGATGTTCCAACAGGACCATAGGTAAAAAAAAATGACATCAGTGAGGAGGGTCCACAGCTTATAACTAGGGTATCAACCAATAAAACCTGGGGGCCACAGGAAGAAAACCAGATGGGAAGGGGCCACACAGAGGGAAAGGGTGGATGCGTACACGCAGCTCTAGACCGATTCACCGACTCTTCCCTATGGAAGTGGGTTCACTGCGGCCTTCAGATACACCATCAAGTTCTGTCATTGCAGTGGTGGAGGGCTGAGACCCCAGGCTGTAAAGCCTGTCCACAGCTCTGCCTATCCCATGTCCTTCTCATACCAGGTCTCCTCACTTCTTCTGGCCCAAGCTACAGGACTGAGTGAACAAGAGAGAGGCCAAAGATTTCCAAAGTCCCAGGGGCCCCCTCTGCAAACCACCACAGGCCACACCTCTAAGACCCGGAGGCGTTTCACTAAATCGGCCTCTTTCTGAACCAAACGTCTTTATGGATGACAGTGTATGGATGACAGACATTTCCCTGGTCATCGTATAGGGTCCTCACCTATGTGAGCTAGTGAGCTGCAGTTTTCCAGCCGGAAACCTTTGAGGCCTGGATGTATGACACCGTGGGGACAGTCTCATAATCTGTTCTCTTTGCCAGCTGTTTCCTGAGAGTTGCTAAACAAGAGAAGGCCCGAAGCGAGGCAGAAGCAGAAGGGGAAAGTCACTGGTGCTTTCTAGCAGAGGAACCTCGCGGCAGCATCTCCTCCATCCCCGGGCAGTAGTGGAAGAAGGCACCAGCAACTCAAAGGATTTTCTCAGGTGCAAGGCACAAGCTCCAGCAAGACAACATGGCTCCCTCCTTAGAGACCAGAGACATGAGTCCTTGTTCCAGGTTCCGCACATGACATCAGCTACAAGACCAAATATCCCCCTGGGGAGTTCACTGTCCCTCTTCTCAGGGACCTCTAATCCCTTAGTTTCCTTGACCATGTCTTGCTTTGTTCTCCAGCCCTGCAGAAGGCCTTCTTCCATTACTTGTTCTCCCTCCCTCCACTGTTTCTATTTTGTTTTTGTAGTCATCCAAATCCCTCAGTGATGCACTGCTTATGATCCATTCCGCCAACAGTGAATCCCAGCTCTATGATGGAGCACTGGCAGGCTATCTCTTAAACATTTTCCACTCATAGCGCAGGAGCAATAGAATGGGTGGAGGGCAGAGCAATAGTCCAGCAGTTAGGACTTTTGCCTTGCATGCAGCGGACCCAGGATCAACCCCCAGCATCACATATGGTCCCCGAGCACTGCCAGGAGTAATTTCTGAATGCAGAACCAGAAGTAACCCTTGAGCATTGCTGGGTGTGACCCAAAAAAGCAAAAATATAAAGAAAGAAAGAAAGAAAGAAAGAAAGAAAGAAAGAAAGAAAGAAAGAAAGAAAGAAAGAAAGAAAGAAAGAAAGAAAGAAGGAAGGAAGGAAGAAAGAAAAGAAAGAAAGAAAGAAAGAAAGAAAGAAAAAGAAAGGAAAGAAGGAAGGAAGGAAGGAAAGAAAGAAAGAAAGAAAAGAAAGAAGAAGAAAGAAAGAAAGAAAAGAGAAAGAAAGAAAGAAAGAAGGAAAGAAGGAAGGAAAGGAAGGAAGGAAGGAAGGAAGAAGGAAGGAAGGAAGGGAAGGAAGGAAGGAAGGAAGGAAGGAAGGAAGGAGAAGGAAGGAAGGAAGGAAGGAAGGAAGGAAGGAAGGAAGGAAGGAAGGAAGGAAAGAAAGAAGGAAAGAAAGAAAGAAATAGAATAGAAGGGAAGGTGCTTGCCTTGCACATAGCCTACCTGAGTTCGATCCCCAGCATCCCATCGGGTCCCCGAATACCAGGAGCAATCCTGAGTGCAGAAGCAGGAGTAACCCTTGAGCATCTCTGACGTGTTGCAGAGGTTGTAAGTAGAAAAAAAAAATCCTACTCACAACCTCTTTGTACCCAAGAAGCAATTATAGGCATAGAAAATAGACTTATAAATCAAACATTTACTGATAATGAATCAGAAATGGGATGAACCCAGAGCCACAGCAGAGCCTGGCAAGCTACCCATGGTGTATTCAATATGCCAAAAACAGTAACAATAATGGACCTCATTCCCAATGAATGGAGACGTTACTGGCACGCGCTCAAGCAAATCAACGGGAATCAGAAATATATTTCATGTTAAATAAAGTTTTCAACACCCCCACATTTCATTCACATGTGGAATCAAGATCTATTTTTTAAGAAGCTAGTGGATATAAAAGCAAAGTGTGTCGGGTGCTTGCCTTGCATACAGCCAATCAAGGTCTAATTCCCGGCACCCTATATGGTCTCCCCTGAGCCTGCCAGGAGTGATCCCTGAGCACAGCTACTTACTGTTCTGGCCTTAAAACAAAGCAAAACAAACCTAAGTAGATAGCAGGCTGTACCATCAAAGTCATTAAACTATACTCTTTAACATTCACACAATGACAAAACTATCCCACCATGCATTTCTTGAGACTTTTCCCATCATGGAGTAACATATGACTATAATATCAGTTTCTTTTATTCAATTTCTTCTGTTGAGAGAGATGCAAATCAAAACAACAATGAGATACCACTTTACACCACAGAGACTGGCACATATTCAAAAGAGCAAGAACAACAAGTGCTGGCGTGGATGTGGGGAAAAGGGGACACTCATCCATTGTTGGTGGGAATGCCGGCTGGTACAGCCTTTCTGGAAAACAATATGGACATTCCTCCAAAGACTAGAAATTGAACTCCCATTTGACCCAGCCATACCACTCCTGGGAATCTACTCTGGGAAGCCAAAAATACGCAGCGGAAACACCATCCCTACTTTTATGTTCATAGCAGCATTATTCACAATAGCCAGAATCTGAGAGCAACCAGTGTGCCCGAAAATCGATGACTGGATAAAGAAGCTTTGGTATATCTACACAATGGAATACTATGCAGCTGTTAGGAAAAATGAAGTTATAAAATTTGCCTATAAATGGATGGACATGGAGATTATGTTGAGCGAAATTAGCCAGAAGGAGAGAGACAGATATAGAATGACTGCATTTATTTGCATAACATAAATATATATGTACATATTATGATACCAATATCCAAGGTCAAGTGAAACATATATCAGGAGGTCTTGTCAAAGGTGGAAATTATCACAAACGTGTGGGAGTCAGAGGCTAGGTAAGACAGAAAAATGGAACAGTGTGCTAACAATTGTCTAGGGTACTAATGCCAACCTAGAACTGAGCATTAAATAGAGGCAAAAGATACACATGACAACCCTTTAGTGTATGTTCTGTAATCCATAGTCTGGAGGGGAAGGAAAAAGAAAGAGAGAGAAAGGGAAAGAAATAAAGAACCTGCCATGGAGGCGGGCTGGGGGAGGGGGAGGGAACCGGGGATTTTGGTGGTGGGAGATGGGCACTGGTGGCGGGATGGGTGCTGGAACACTATGACCAAAACCCAAATATGAACTTTTTTAATTGTATATCTTTGTAATTGTAAAAATAAAAAATTTAAAAAAAAAATTCTTCTGTTGAACTATGTCATGTGAATTTTTTTTTTTTTTTTTTTTTACTGGCTGGGGCCCTACTAAGACAATATCCGAAGTTTCCTCTGCTTGCTGCCTAGGGACAATCCGGAAATCACCTCCACATATTCTTTGCTGAAAATGGCAGCAGAGTCTAAGAGAACAAAGATGTTCATTATAGACCAATTGTCTCACTGACCTTAAACAAGTCACTTAACCTTCTTGAATCTCTAGTCGTCAGGTTGCAATAAAGGAAAATTATCTCAGCCCCTTGCCCTGTCCTAAAAATGGGGCCAGAACCACAGAGAGGCTACTTCACCTTACAAAATTTCTCAGAATATCAATGTCTCATAAAGGCATTTCCCAGTTTTGATCTCAATAGGCTCCAAAAGACAGTCCCTCCCACCTATTTCAACCACACAGGAAATATTCTGGATTTTCTGCTTTGTAATAGGCTCATGCCTTGTTGGGAACAGGTTGAAATTTCCCATTTCCTTTATTGATAAGAACACAATAACTCACTTTCAAAACACGGATTATTCTAGATGTTGCAATGCCAGACTGACCATCCCCACTGTTGAGAAAAAATTGTGATGAGAGGCATTTTGTTTTTTTTGGGTATTTTTTTTAAGAAAAAAATGGGAAGCAGAGAGAAGGGGAGATGTAGACTAAAAAATAGGGAAAAAACTATTTCTTTGGTGTGTGGAGTCAGGCCAACATGCTGTATACCTGTCAAGAAAATGGGATAAACTTGAGAGATTAGTAGAGAGTTGGGGTGGGGGAAAGAGGCGGCACCATCAATTGCCAAAAATTGGCCCCAGACAAGTTTCCTCATTGTCCTGCCAATTCGTTTTGCAATAAATCGGAGGAAATTTGGCCTCCGATCTTCAACCAGGGCATGGATAAGTATCGGGACCAAAATAAACAATTGGGAAGAACTTGGCAACTACCCATTGGATATTTCAGGGATGAATTGTGAGACAGCAAGTTGGGAGTTACTGCCTATGACTTTACATAATGAGAATTAAAATAAAGCTGATCATGGCAAATTTTACTCCCACAGCTCAGCGATGAATGCTGAAGAGAAAATCCATGTATGAAACACACAAAGAATTGTGTAAAAATATAAGTGGCTAGGTTGACTCTTTAAGATGATATAGCTTAGACAGACAATGCCATGGAAACAGCTCAGCTTCACAGCTTCACAACCAATCTCAGAAGAAATTCAAGCCCAGCCACTGAAACTCATGGGAACACTGGTCTTCAGGTTAAAAACTCAGGAGTGGGGAGGGCTGAGTCACCGACCTGCCAAAGTCCACAAACACCATCATATAAATGGCCCAACAACTGTCTGAAAAAATGTCAATCCGGTGAAACTCCCAGAGACACAGATCCTGGAGTTCCCAGAGCACATGGTCATGTATGTGGCCATGAGGCACCTCCAAATTCCACAATACTGAGAGCCCAGGAGGAGCACAGCAAATTAGATGGGAAAGTAGCAGAGAAGCTCAATAAGCACGACAATAACACAGCAGGTCCAGCTAGCAGCAAATAGCTCAGTAAATCCTCAGACAATGATTTTAATAGCTCATTATAAGAAATAATGCCTGCAGCACCCACCTGTCACCACTGTTTAGCATCTCTGTGTGCAGCTGGTCTGGTGAGGACAGAGCTCTGAGAGTGACCCCTTGAACCCCCAGCTCCACTACCCGAGTGAATTAATCTCTTCCAAATGCAGACCCCTCCACGTGGCTCACAGGGTCCTGCATGGGGCAGATGGGTGAGTTGAAATGAAAACCGTTTCTCCTGAGACCTTCTCTAAGTTTCAAACATAGCGGATGCAACAATGCAGGTTGGCACACATGTGTTTCCTTCTTCCTCCCAAGAGGAGTTCAGAAGCAGAAGCTGGCAGCAATGATACTCCTCTCTCAGCACCAGATGGATCGCCCCCTCTGAGCAGGTTCTGCATCCAGAATTTTCTATCTGTAAAGCACATTTTTAAAACATGACTTCTGAGCTTAAGAAAGTATATAACCAGAGGAGAACCTCAACAAGGCTGAGGGTTGCTCTCTCCAGAGAGACTGTCCATTCCCTCGCTCCTGGGACTCCTTCCCCCAGACTGTAGGCATGACCAATTTATTATGCTTGCAAACAAGGAGCTATAAAAGTTCAACATCTGAGGTAGGTCAGCCCAGGGTCCACCCAAACAGAGCTCCAGCAGCTGAAAGCTCCCACATTCCACAGTTGTTACCATGCTCCCAGACAGACCCCAGTGCTCGGGATGAATCTTCTCCAGAAATTAATCTGCTGGAAAACTCAGCTATGCAGGTTTTTTGACTGAAATCTCCAATTTTTCATGGAGCTGGGATGGGCTACCTCCCCCCCACCTCCCTGAACTCCTGGAAGTCCCAGCAGTCGTGCCCATGCCCAAAACCACCACCCAATTAAAAATTTAACTCCAGCTGTATCACTCCATTAAAAATTCTGGACTTCCTAGACAGGGATATCTCTAACTCTACAACACTGATAAACTAGGAGTAGTACACCATATTGGATGGGATATAACGTAGAAGGCAACCCATCTCGATTAACAAAATATGACCACAGAAGCTTAACCTGTAGCATCTTAGTAAATCTCCTAGACAAGGGCTTAATGGCTCCATAGTGAGATACAACAATCTTTACTCACTTTCTTCTAAGGAAGCATTTTTTTTTTGCTTTTTTGGGTCACACCCGGCAATGCTCAGGGGTTACTCCTGGCTCTGCACTCAGGAATTACTCCTGGCGGTGCTCGGGGGACCACATGGGATGCCGGGGATCGAACCCGGGCGGCACAGGCCGGCCACGTGCAAGGCAAACGCCCTACCCGCTGGGCTATCACTCTGGCCCCTAAGGAAGCATTTTTGATCATTCTCCTAAGCAAATTATTGATAACAAACAATATTAAATAAATTATTGAGAGCTTGCTAAGGAGGAAGGCCTAAGGGGTGGTTGAGAAAATTGAAGACAATGATGGAGAGTAAATGTAATGGTGACGGGATTGGTGTTGGAATACTGAATGCCTATAACAAAACATAATAAACAACTTTGTAAAGCACAGTGTTTGCATAAAGTATAAGAGGAGCTTTGAAATAATAATTTTTCTTTTAAAAAGTTCCACATCTGGGTCTCTAGGACCTTTCAATGTTATAATTATGGAATAGTGAAACAACCATTGCCTGGAAACTTCAACACAGCAATCACAAGAAAGGATTGTGGAGTGTGTCTGCACACTCATATATGAACAGGTGTGTGTGAGCGTATGTGCGTGCACATGAGCCTTCCCTGCTGCTCATTAGGTGAAAACCACTAAAGTTATTTTACAATCAAATTTTTGTCTTTTACTCTTTCCTTGAAACCAAAGAAGATACTAAAACAATCTCACCCATGTTCATTGTTCATCTTCAAACTGAAAAGTCTATCTAGTGGAACGTTGTGGTTGCAAGTAACAAAACACCTCCTGAAAAGTCTTTCAAACAGGAAGGACAGACAAGTTTTAAAATAGTTTCCTGCCCAAACTATTCACCTGTCTGCTGAAAGCTTCTCCCTATGATTCTTCAGCTGAAAAAAAGGAAACAAGAGCTACGTAGGTAGAGATTCTGGCCTGGAGTTTTGATACTTTAACATATTTAGCCTCTATTTTTTTACACCTATGTTTAAAATATATGCGCATAAACCTATTGTGTGTCTGTGCAATTGATATATATTTATGTTCAGGATGAGGACTGGATGCACTGCAGACCAGGAGGCTGGAAACTTTTTTTTAATTTATTTTTTATTTTGATTTTTGGGTCACACCCTCTGTGTACAGGACTTCTTGCCTACCCTCTGCTCAAAGGTCACACCCAGGAGTGTTCAGGGGACTATGGGGTGCCAGGGATCAAACTGAGGTCAGCATCATGCAAAAACAAGTTATTTACCCTCTGCATTGCCTCTCAGACCCCACTGAGAATTTAGAGGTGGGTTAAGTCTATAATCTCAGGGCAGAATAGCTCCTCCCCTGGAACCTTCTTTTGCCTTCCCTAGAATTGTCTGACTGAGGGACTCAGAACCGTGCATATAAGGAAAGCCTCGGCCTTTACACCATCCAGAGTCTACCAGTACCTGCCACACCCAGGTCACCTTTTCTCAGCAACATGGGCAGAAGTGCCTGGCAAAGACCTAGATGCTCTTACCTCTCCGGCTTAACACAGGAAGCGAAGCCTTGGTTTCCCTCTATGGCGTTCTTATATTGTACCAGCTTGCTTTAGGCTCTAGAATAGGTTTGCATCTCTCCATTCTGGAGTGTCAGATTTTTGAGTCCTAGGATGTGCAGGTGCAACTCTCTCCCAGTTGAGCAGTGACACCTCTAAGATGGGAGACTCAGGGTCTCACTAAAAGTCAAGCTGAACTCACCCTGAGTCGCATGCAGGCCAGGTTAAGTGCTTCTTGGACTAGTTGTTTCACTGAAACAAGTCATCGCCAGAATTCAGCATCTAGAACTCATACAGGCTAAGTCACATGTCAAAGATCACAGGGGAGGTCCAGGGTTTGAAGTCAACAGTGTCCACTCCGAGCCCCACTTTACCGCTTGTCCACAGAGCACATTCTCCAGACCCGACCTACATGGACTAGAACTTTCTTCTTCCTTCCCTGGTGCCCTCTTCTCTTTCTCTGCTTTCCCCCATAGTTAGAAATGTCTTTTCTGGCCACAGCCCTGAGTTTGGAAGCTGACAGTCATAAGGGAGGGAACTAATCAGGAAGTGAGGGGAGACTTGGGATCCTAAGAGTTTTCCACTGACATGTACAAACAGGGTGAAGTAGCAGATGGGAATCTTTGAATAGTGAGGCATGTTTGGGATAAAACTTCAAAATCTGGCTCTGAAGAAGATGAAAATGTTTCTGTCCAGCAAAAACTGTCCTGGGAGCAGGGATCTTCCCTGATAGCCACACTTTCCCAGGCAGTGTCAATTTTTGATAGTCATATCCTCTGCATCTCAGATGGGGACAGACCAAAGAGACACCCAGATCCATCCCTACCTCAAGCGAAAGGGCTCAGGCCTGTTTCCACTTGCACAGGGAAGTTACCTGCCTGGGGAATGGACACATGCTACCGTCTTTGCAATCTTGCTTTCATGCAGCCACAGGAAGACTCACACGTCCACTGCAGGGTGGTTTCTGGGTTGTGCCAGGTTCAGAGGCAGACTAGCAGACAATGTTCCAAGGGGAGTCTTTGGGGGTCTCAGCCTCACCAGCTATGACTGCTTCTCACTCTCTCTCTCTCTCTCTCTCTCTCTCTCTCTCTCTCTCTCCTACTCTCACATACACACACACACACACACACAGCTTCCACCACATTTTTCCTCCCAGTGAATCAGCACAGCTAAGTACTGGCTGATGCATTCAGATCCACCAAAGACTGCAGGACCAAACCACAAAGTGAAGACTGCTCAGTTCTAATCTAACGCAGGGGAAATGCAAAGGAAATCACTCAGCAGACCTCAACACCCTCCGACCCCATTCTGGAGATTCCCCATGGTGCAGATTGTTTTATGCACCACAGCGGAGTCCATTAAAATAGCCTTTTCCAGTCTAGCCATGGTGGGTGATGCTCCTGTTGGTTCATTGCTGTCCTTATTGGGCGCCACTGAAAGTCAAAGGAGCAGCAGAAAGAATTGATCTCACAAATGACTGCGGTGGTTTTCCAGGTTTGTTCTCTGACCATCAGCTTGGCATTGAAGGAGAGTGTTCGCCTATGGTTTCCACCTAAAGTCTATCACTCATCTTACCCACATCCTGGAGCTGCAAGAAATGCATGAGTAAGAAATAAACCCATGGACAAACAAATGTATATGCCAGTTGTCTCATGGAATAATTGTACTCAGAGCAAACACATAACTCTCAGAAGAAATGTAATGCAAGAGGAAAATGTAGGGCTTCTCTGAGGGAGAAGTGTAGGGCTTCATGTAGAAGCCCTACATGGAGGGTTTCTCTGAGGTCTGGACCAAAGCTTACTTTGAAGTGAGACTGGGGATTCTAAGAGATCATGTGTGGACTTATCTGGAATTCCATCAGCTTCTACAAAGTTTTCAATATGATTATTGAAACACAAGCTATGAGACAGAGAGAAACAGAGAGAAAGATCATTGTGGTGTATATTTCTTCTCCCTCTTTCCCTTTGGTTTGGTAGTTATATCATTACTAATGTTTGTTCAAATGTTTTGTCATGTCATGTGGACCTATGGAGACCAAATTTTATCATTTGTCTCAGTCAATGGCATTTTAATGGTCTAAAACAGGACACAGCATGTGGGAAGAACTGCAGAAGAGGTGCCCATCATTGGGTGCTCAAATTGCCAACAGGCACTTAAGGAAAACAACTGGAAAAATTCATTCTTATAAATCATGAAATAGTTTCTGCCATGTTGCCATGGACCAACCAACGCTGCTTTCCACCCAAATTCAACTTCTTCAGGGAATGATTCCTAAGCCCAAGATAGCCACATCTGGACTAGAGATGAAAAAGGTTCAAATGCCTGGGCGCTACCTTCTCGGGCTGTTCATGTGGGGTGCTGGCCTTGAAACCCAATCAAAGTCTTCACGATTAAACAAAAGAAATGCTTGGAGTGCTGTTCTCCACAGGGTTGCTCTCTGGCAAGTCTTGGAATGACAAAATCCTAAGCATATTCTTCTCCCCTCCAAACTCACACTCACCTTTAAAATGTCCCACATCAGAAGGAGGAGAGAGAGAGAGAGAGAGAGAGAGAGAGAGAGAGAAAGAAATTAAGAAACCTGCCACAGAGGCAGGCTAGAGGGGGAAGGGAATTGGGGACATTGGTGGTGGGAAATGGGGACTGGTGGAGGGATGGAGGGACTGCTGGAACAATGTATGACCAAAACCCAAATATGAACATCTTATGAACATCTTTATAACTGTATATCTCACGGTGGTATAATAAAATATTTTTTAAAAAAATAAAACAAAACCCAGAAAAAAAATACACATGACAACCCTTTAATGTATGTACTATAATCCACAATCTGGAAGGGAAGGAAAAGAGAAAGAGATAAAGAGTAAGGAAAAGAAATAAAGAACCTGCCATGGAGGCGGGCTGGGGGAGGGGAGAGGGAATCGGGGACATTGGTGGTGGGAGATGGGCACTGGTGGAGGGATGGGTGCTGGAACACTGTATGACCGAAACCCAAATATGATCATCTTTGTAATTGTATATCTCACGGTGGTATAATAAAATACTTTAAAAAATAAGTCCCACATCAGAAGGAAGTTTCAGTGGCGGGCTTCAGACAGCCTGTCACCAAGTTTCCTAGACAATCTCATGACAAAGCATTTAAACAAATATTAGTAATGATACAACTACCAAACCAAATGGAAAAGGGGGAAGAAATATCATAAAGGCCATAATGATCTCTTCTCTCTCTCTCTCTCTCTCTCTCTCTCTCTCTCTCTCATAGCTTGTGTTTCAATAATCTATTGAAAACCTTGTAGAAAGCTGATAGAATTCCAGATAAGCTCAATGACCTGTGGGTCACCCTGTCCCTCTCATAGGGGTACTGGCTTTTAAGGGGTGAGTAAAGACAATCTCTTTTTGCATAGAAGTATTTAAGTTGTCTCCCCCCTTCTACTCATTTCACCCATTGTGTTTGTGAGAAATTCAGAGCTATACAGTAAACTGGTGGCTACACAAAACTTATCCATAGGTCTGCTTAACCACAGCATACAGCTTCCTCCCTGGCTTCTAATGCAGATAAAAATTAGAATTTTAAGTGCCAGAACAATAGTACAGTGGGTAGGGCATTTGTCTTGCATGCAGCCTATCCAAGTTTGATCCCTGGCATCCCATATGGTCCCCTTAGTACTTCCAGAAGTAATTCCTGATGGAGAGCCAGGAGTAACCCCTGAGCATTGCTGAGTGTGACTCAAAAAGCAAAAAAGAATTAGAATTTGATGAACCAGAGCAATACAGCTGGTAGTGTACTCGCCTTGATGAGCTGACCTGAGATTGATCCTCAGCACTCCATGCAGTCCCCATGCCCACCAGGAGTGATCGCTGAGCACAGAGTCAGGAGTAAGCCCTGAGCACTACCAGGTGTGGCCCAAAAAATACTTAGACCTTAAAATAAATTCAACTTGGAAAAATAAGATGGAAGGAATCCTTTAATTCCAATCACTTATTTGGGGACCAATTTTTAAATATTTCATTGAGGCCCGAGAGGCCTTGTTTCACTAACTGAAATGGCTAAAAAGTTGTTTCACTAAATGAAATGTCACGTAATAAATTCTATTTTGATTCCTTGTGCCTCTTCCCTTTGGTCCGAAGAAAGGGTGATAGGTCATGATTGAAGGGATCAACTTTTCAAAACCAGATGTGAAAATGTTCACATCCAGTTTCCAGATGTCTTGGTTCAACAGCAGGCAGTGGAATTCGACTCTCGTGGAAGGGCGAGACGACCTGATGAAGCTGCTGACCCCCATGTTTGTTCTGATTTCTTACAGGGATGTTCGAAATGGAGCTGTGAAGTTTCCCAAGCTCCATTCTGGGGGTGGGGGAGAAAGTCCACTGTGCACACACTGGACCTTCACCTTCCGAAGACCTGAGTCCCCATGGAGCAGAAGGGAAGGGATTTGCTGACTCTGTTTCCTATCATGACCCAGATTAACATCTGAACAAGAGCAAATGTATATTCTCTGACATAAATGTGTTGGACACAAGTGATCCCTATGTTAAAACAAGTCCACACATACTTCCTTCTGCCTCCCACCCTGTGACCTGTTCAGGAGTGAACTGAATTAAAAAGGAACAAAAGAGGAGTTGAGGGGTCACTGAATTTAGGGAAGAGTGAAGTCAGGAAGAGAAGTCAGCAGACTTGACATGTTCTAAGTCAGTGTGCTCAGAACTGTCGATCCTTGTCCTGGTGGAGATGGACCACGTTTAAGAACCCAAGTGCCAGGAAGAGATGAAGCAATACGCCTATTTTGCCCCAAAGTGCAGAGATATTGTCTCTCTCCTTAGAAAGTGCAGGATAACTTATATCTTGAATGAAAAAGCACCCAAGGCCTCACATCAGTGTCTACATTCACCTGACTTGGCTAAGCGTTCTCCCAGAGCACAGCACAAGAGAATGCAAATGGGTGCTGCCATTTTGGAAAACAGTGTGTCATTTTCTAGAGAAGCTAAAAATTAAGCTACTACTACTACTACTATATGATCCAGCTAACCCACTTCTTAACACTTATCCAAAGAACATGAAAGCATTGATGTGAAAAGAGATACCAAGTCATCGTTGATTGCAGCACTATTTTCAATGACTTAAATATGGAAGCAACCAACTTACCATTGACAGATGACTGGAAAATGATGATACAATCTGTATTCCATTTAATACTATCAGCTCTTCAAAACAAAGAACTATGGAGAAAACTCAACAGGCTGAGTATGTGCCTTGCATAATGAAAGAGGCCTGGGTTGATCCCCAGCACTGCAGAGGTAGACCTCAAGCACCTCTGGGAGCAACTCCAAGCTGAAAGCAGGAGCAGAGCCTCAACTACAGCCAGGTGCAGCCCCACCACCACGAAGAAAGGAAAAAAGACCAAGGATGAAATTTTGCCAGTCACATCACAAAAAAAAAAAAATAGGGGATGATGGGGAACAAAACCAATATCTCAGATGAAAAATCACCCAGGAGAAAGGTAATATTGGAAGATCTGATATATGTGTATGTGTGTGTGCAAAATAAGGCAACATGTGAAATACAAACAAAATAAAAATCAACCAGTGGACACTGGCAGCCAAAGAAAGATTACCTGAGGGAATGCCGTCGCAGAAAGGGTGGAGAATGTGGGCTGGTGAGAATTCTTTTGGGAAGAATTTTCTTAAACCCCTAGAATACAGGCAAAAAATCAATAGGCTAGAAGCATTGATTCTTAGCACCTTTCTTGAATATCCCATAATTGATAAATGTTGGTTCACATGAAAGAACCAAAGGCAGAAAGGGGCCTCTCCCTCTCCCCTCAACAGGATGAGTTCGACTCCCTGGGTCACGAGGGGGTGACAGAGGCCTTCAGGAAGCCCCCTGGGATATGGACCCCATCACAAAGAACTCAGGGACGCTCAAACCTGAACAGAGGCTGGAGAGATAAGCAGCATCAGTTTGTGAGGGAGAATTTCACACAAACCTACAGGCCCCTCTGTACTTGTCCACAGCTTCAGCGCTTCCCTGGTTTGAGCTCAACTCCAAAGTGCTCAGCACGTCCGACGAGCCTCTTGTGATCAGATATTGCTTCTCCCCCAACTTTATCCCCTGCCCCAAAGCCCCCCAGTGCTCTGACTCACAACCCACACACCCACATTTAGGGCTGTTCCCTCTGTCTTGAACTTTTTTTTAACTTTCCCTTTCTCTCCCTAATGTCCACTGGACTGCAAAAGTCAAGCTGAGAAAAGCCATACCAAAGTGTTGGAGATATTCTTTTCATTCTCAGAACAAGCAATGTCAACTCAAGTGGCAACATGCCCTGGGTCAGTGCCCTGCTGAAACCCCAGCCCCATCAAACAAAAAAAGATATGTATTGCTTCCCATCTAGGGGAGGTCTGTTGTGCCTCAGGGTGGGGTTTTAGCCTGGAATCCTGCAAGGGTTTTTCCTATTTTTTGTATACCTGAACCTGTGATAGTAAGATTTTAAAACCTGAAAAAAAATCCAGTATAACTGGTCAGCATTCTAAACAGAGGTAATGATGGTACCAAAAAAATTTACTTGATAGTCCCATCGCAAAGGGAAATTAGTCTCTGGGACCACTGTAAGGACCTCTCCATTTCTCGGGTTCAAGGGCCACAGTCTGCAACCTCACCTCTCCCCAAGGGCTGTGTCCAGATTCCTAACTGGCCTCACACTGGTCTCAGAAGACAGGGCCCTAAGTGAGTGACCCAGTCACGAAACCATGGGGAATGGTTTCCTTGCTCTTCAAAGAACTCCAAGAAGGACCAGAGAGCCAGAACAGCCAATAAGGCACTTGCCTTGCAACTTGCTGACCCCAACATTGCTTATGATCACCCCAGCCGCACCAGGAATGATCCCTGAGCTCAGAGCCAGAGAAATCCCTGAACACCACCGGGTGAAGCACTCAAACTCCTAGAGATATGTTCGGCGTGCATATAGCACACAGGAAATAAGTCCTGACAAAGCAAGCAGGTTCAAACCTGACACAGAACCCTGCTCATGTCTGTCTCGAACTTCCCACCTGCAGCCTGGCGAGAGACAAAAGTCTTGTCTATCAGAAACCGCCGATTTCCGCCCAACCCGCTAAGAGGCACTTGGTGAAAAGTCCCTATCCCCAAAGCCGGCACTATATCACATCTCCCCAGTGACCAGACCCCTGCTACCCCCTCCCACAACAGTTCTGGGGTGGGGAGCTGTGGAGGGAGGCTGGTATTGTTCAAACCATGAGCAGACACTGTTTGTCAGCTACTAACGGTGGCCTACCAGGTCACAGAGCCCTGATAGCTGGCTCTGGGGAACAGGAGCCTGCAGGCCTGTCAGGAATATGAACGTGACCCCAACATCAGTGGGGGGGAAGATTCACCATGCTGGGAATTCAAGAGGAAGACAAGCCCATGCGGCCGGCACCAATACCCAGAGACCACATGGTACTTAGCCAAGTGAATCCTTATTCCTTTTTGCACAGAAAAATAGCAAAGAAGCAAGATTCCTCCTGCCGCCTTCAGAAGCTCCTTCTCATCCTGCCACCCCCCCCTCTAGCCTCTGCCCTGCCCAGAGATGGCCCCCCCACTCCTGCGCTCCTGTCAGTCCTTCTTGCCCCCTGCAATGCTTGTCTCAAAGAGGCCCATGGCGCCTGGAATTTGAAATTGTTTTTCTTCCCTCCCTTTCCTGAGGACCAAGTTGTTCCTAAGCGCCAGGCGGCCCAGCCAGTGGCGGCCGGGCTGGCTGGCACCTCGGGGTGCACGGAAGACTGTGGATTTGTTTTTTGCAGCATTGCTCATGAGCAATTGGGGGGTGGGGGGGCTGGCCTCGGCTCCCCGTGAAGCTAGGCATGTCTTTGCAGGGAAGTAAACTCCAAGAATAAACAGAAAATGCATTCCACATCCTGCCAGCCCGGGCCCAGAGTCCTCAGGCCTGACAGGCGATTCATTCTGACTTCCTTAGTGATCCACGCCTGGCCGTGAAGCATGGCAGAATTAGCAGGGGCGGGCGGGGGGGAGAGGGGGGGGATCCCAACTCACATGCTTCCCTTTCCGGAACAGGGTGTGGGCTGGATTAAAAAGAGCCTTAGACTGCACGTTTGTAAATGAGTTGGAAGCCCCTCTGTTGCCTCTGACAGCAGCTGTCCCGACCACAGGACCTTTGAATATGCCCCTTGGTGCTCTCCTTCTCCCTAGCTCCACACCTACCTTTGCATGACCAAGCCACTCCTCCCCTTCCCTGTCATCTTCTCACAGATCTTGCCCCCAGAGAACTTGAGAGAACTATCCTCCAGGAAGCTCACCGGCAGCCCCACCTCCTTCCCAGTGCCCCTGTCCTCACCAGTTTCCTGTGGAATCAGCTGTTCCATGGCTTTCTACAGAGTTGTCGCCAAGTCTCACCATTTCAATGCACATTGTCAAACTGACAGCCCCTGGAGGGCTTTCCCCCCCTGGCCACTACAGGACCTGCAATCCAATGCCAATTCGGCCCATAAGAAATAAATATACCCTACTTTGTACAGGCTTACTTGGCCTCGGTGGGACGGTGCCCAGAACCCAGAATATCAGACATTATGGCGGAGCTTGGGTGGGTGGAAGACAGCTGTGACAGGAAACGGGCACCTGCCTGCCCTAAGAAGTTAATGGCCTCGTTGCCAGTAAGGACATGCCAAGCCCTGCCTTTGGGGGTCCTTGTTTGCTACCAATTGTCTCCCCTTTTCCTCATGTTCACAAGGACAGCTTTTCTCCCTGGAGAAGGGTGAGTTCATTTGTGCATTTGTAAGAAAATCTAAATCATCAAAGAAGTTTATAGCAGACAGGATGGGAAAATATTATCAATGACAAGTTACCGCCAAGGAATTCTCAGTGATGTTCTGCTCACACAATACAGGCGTGTTAGGTGACTGTAAATGCATCGGTGATGCTACCTACACTCACTCCACTGCCTCAGCCAAGGAAGAGACAATTCTACAATGGCACTAATATAGAATCAGGAAGTGACTCTAGAATCCTATTTCACTTGTTAGCCAAATAGTTGGGGCCAGAACAATAGCTCAACAGTTTGAGTGTCTGCTTCGCTGGCCTGCAGGAATATGAGTTTGGTCCCAGCACCGCATGGTCATTGGAGCACTGCTGGAAGTGACCCCTGAGCCCAGAACCAGAAATAGCCCCTGGGTATTGCTAACTATGACCAAATTCCACACACCCCACCTCAGAAAAAAAAATCAAACTGCCTTAGTGATTCACTTTGAAAGACAGAGTGAGTTAAAATTGTGTAGTAAAAGATAATAAGAGTTGAGGAGGGGGGCAGAGCAATAGTATAGCAGGTAGAGTGTTTGCCTTACAAACAGCAGTCCCCAGTTCGATTCCTGGTGTTCAATACGGTCCCCAAGTACAGCCAAGAGTAATTACTGAGTTCAGAGCCAGGAGTAACCCCTGAGCATCACTGGAGTGACCCAAAAATAAAACAAAAAGAGTTTGAACTAATGTCTTTATTTTCATTGAATATCTGTGATTTACAATATTGTTAATGAAGGTTTCCTGCTCCTGTTACCGTGTCCCTACATCCCTCCCCAAGAGTTTAAGTATTAAAGAATGAGCTGAAATAAGATGGACACTGGAAAAAGGACATTTTAGAACCGGAAGAATTGTCCTTGAAATGTAGAGTCCCATGTCATGGAAAATCTAAAGGTTGTTTTTAACCAAGGTTCCTTGTTGCATAGAATCTATAACTATAATACAATAAGCATGAACACTGGGCAGTTTCAGGTGGGCAGCCAGTAGATTTGATCCACTGACCTAGAGTAACAGGGTGATCATTGGCCACCCATCAGTACCTTTCTCTTGCTATGTGTCTTGTTTCCTTCTGGGAGTAGGAGTGTTTTGTATCTTATCGCTTAGCTAGTATGATGATCATAACACAAAACTGCTCTCGACCCTGCCTGGACTGTACATTCGCTCCCCAGGATCGATCCCTCCACTTGTGTGTGCCTATCAACATCTTTTGTGTCCTCTGCCCTGTTCAAGACCTCATACTTTTCTTGGTCCATCTCACTTAAGTCCGCCACGCCCACCCCTGGGGCAAGCATGCCAAGATTCCCATGGTGGGATAATGTTCCATGATGTGGCATTGACAAGTAGCCAGCGTTCCCCAGACAAGTTGTACTGGGCACATCAATGGTTTCCACACCATAGGGTCCAGGCAAGAAACGCTGCAAGGAACAGGAGACGATATATGTCTCTTGAAAAATATCTTTTCACTTCCTTGAGAAGCCCTTACTTCCAAATGCAGAACGTGAGATCTTGGGAGATCTAAACCTCCTTCCTTCATACAAGTGCACATGTGTGCATACGCACACACACACACACACACACACACACACATATACATACACACATGCCTGGTTTCTGTAGCAGAGGAAGGTGAGGAAGTGAAGAACTATATCGTCCAGGCCATTTTAGGCTAACGTGGAAGCAACACCTTGGCCAAAGCACCTACATGAGAGGGGCAGGATGTGTCTGTGGACATGGCTGAGGCAACAAGTCCTCACTGGGAGCAGAGAGGCGTGACAGGAAGGGCTGTCACGTCAGTAAACTGAGGGGTAGCCAGTGGCCGGCACCTCCTAGAACACCCTTTTTCTTGGCACTCGGGACTTGCTGAGTGACACCTGAGTCATCCCAAGGCCAGTAACCAACTCAAATAGAGGATCTCACACATCACCCTTTCACCTGGGCCATCGTGAGTGCCCACCAGGCCACTGCTGAGGAGCTTTGAGGACACTGGCCCAGGGAGCACAGGATGAGCCAATGTGTGAGCATCCCCAGGGAGCCATTTGCTACCAGAGCAGGACTTAGGGGACATAAGTCACCTCTTGTCCAGATAGCAGGGCTGGCTCCCAGGGCATGGCAATGTCCTGTTGACATGGAAACAAACATTTGCCTGGGGAGAATGCAGCCGAGAATGGAAATGTGACACGGAGGTACCATTTACACCCTCCCTTTGGGGACTGCAGCTACGCCCCAGCGTGGCACCTAGGGTGCGGTCATCTTGCTCTAGCTGAAGAAAGATTCCCCCCAAGAAACGCAGATGCCAACTTTGTCAGAGTTGTTTGCTCTCGGAATGACTTTGGCCTATGTGAGTCCCAGCCTCCTCCTCAGCTATCAGTGGTAAGACAGTCTGACTCTAGCACACAGCACATGTCCACTGAGTGGTCACTCTCCTTCCCACTGTTAATGTAAGTTGCCCGAGGAGACAGGACCACGATGGTATATGCCAGGCAGAGGAAAGGGGGTTGGGGAAAACAAAAGGCTGGGAAAGGGGGCGGGGTGGAGCCATAGCACAGGGGAGAGGGCGTTTGTCTTGCATGTGGTTGCACCAGGTTCAATCCTGGCATCCCATATGGTCCCCTGAGCACTGCCAGAAGTAATTCCTGAGTGCAGAGTCAGGAGTAACCCCTGAGCATTGCCAGGTGTGCCCCCAAAAAAAAATACAAGAGGCTGAGAAAGCACCAAAATATGCAGCAACTGGTGACCTTTGGAGAAGGGGTGGGGAACATGGGGGGACCCCATGAACAGGGTTTGGAATACAGCCTCCGCCCCACCCCCTGCAAAAGGCTCGTGAAAGCAAGTGGCTCTGGGGCAAACTCATGATCCTCTTTGGACCTCAGTGTTCTCCAGTGAAAATAAGAAAGATTTTGTGTTCTCCGCAGATCATTAGAGCATTGGGGTCAATGGTTTTTCACTCTCTCAAGGAAAAATGTAAGGACAGGGTGAGAGAAATCACCTCTCTAGTCAGCCCACCTGTCACAGAGCGGAAACCACAGAGACATGGAAGTGTCAGAGAATGTACCAGATGATGGCCCATATGAGTTTTGGTCCGGAGGGTCTCCATGGTCCCCTTGGGCCCACCCTACTGGGAGAAAGGAGCATGAGGCGCTAACACGAAGCTCCTCATCAACACTCCAGGATTCTACAATTGGCCACCCGGTAAGAAAAGGGAGACGAGGGGGTGGGAAGGAAGGCAGGATGGGGAGTGGAAATCCGTCACCCCCAACAGCTGTCTCAGGTATGTGTCCTGGCCTGTTCGTCATGTGGCCTGAGGCCCTCATGGAGTTGGTTTAGTTCCCTGAAACTCAAACACGCCAACATAAACCAGAGACTGGGGGGACCTGCCCCTGAAACACACCCCAAAGCCTGAGTACCTCCCACTGCCCAGTGGGGCTGTCAGAGTGATGTGTGCGCAGTTTGGGGGCATGCCGCGGCCCTTCCTATGTCAGTAGTTGGTTTTGTGGGAGGCAGGTTGGGGACCTCCATGAGTGACGGACTGGACTCCAAGTTCAGAAACGAAGCTTCTCTCCATCCAAGCGCTGGGACCCAGAAGCAGTGGGCCCTGTAATGTCACGCTCCCTACAAGACTCTAGGGGAGGCAGGTGTCTTGGTGGCTCCTACCTCCGGAACTTGAGGGTGTTTCAGGCTAATTGACCCCTTCCTCTGACCTTTCCCACTGTTCTCCTTGGATTTCCCATGTCTGGATGTCTGTGTCTCCATTTACTCTTTTCAAAAAGACATTCTAGCCCTAGTGGAAGGGGTTCCCCCCAATCTTAACAGACTCTGTCCCTCTTCAGTGACCCCATTTCATAGACAATGTCCTTCTCTGAGATACCACGGGGCTAGGATGTTCTTTTCTTTCTGAGGGAGGCAGTTCAGAGCATTTTGCTTTTCTAATGTCTGATCTCAAGGCCAGGAGTGGAAAGTTACAGTCCCCAAAGATTTGAGACCAGAAACGAGCATGCCTTGTCCTCAACACTCCTTCGCCCCGCTACAGACAACTCCTACAAATAAAAGATAATTGCTCTTCTCCTGCACCCAACTATCTCCCTCCTCTGCTGAGCTGGGCAGGCACCCATCATGCATTGGAACCACCAGGCAATACACCCTTTGACTGAATCTACCCTGAAGCTTGTTGGTAGAACTTCAAGGGGCGAAGGCGTTGTTGCTCTCCTACTCAAAGATGGAAGGCTTCCTGGAGGAAGGGATCGTAAAAGGTTGAGAGCACAGGCAGGCATCTAGGAGTTGAAGCCCTGACTAGGATCAAACTCTAACCATGCAAAAACATCCCATCAAACATTTATCTGTTTTTCCCCAAACTGACATCACCCACTTCCCCTGCAAGCAACATTCCAATGAGAAAACTTTCAGACACACACTAACCGTTCATTTGCTTCTGCCTTTGCTTTCAGTACAGACTGTTGGGAGTGAGTTGAGAGTGTTTTTAAAAAGGAATAGGGGGCGGCCCCCTGGCCAGTGGCTTCTTACATATTATCTCAACATTAGTATTATCAGACCAATGACCCAAAGGCAGATGCTGAACCAGGGGCAGATCGCCTTTCCCAATCTTATTTGCAAACAAGCGTTCATTTCCTGCTTACCAAGGCACAGCTCAGGGACTTTGTCCATTCAAATCATTGTCTTAAGCCAGTGATGCAAACCACAGAGCACGGTTCAGCCCCGCCAGAGCCTGGCCGCTCCATGTCATAGAGCTCAAGGAGTAGCTAATTGGTATTGAAAGGTGTGATTGCGGCCCACTTCGGCCAGGTAATCAGCCCCTGATTTCTCTTCGGGCTTCTAGACCAATTGGAAATCTTAGCCCAAGAGGAGGCTGGAGGGAATTATCCTGGAAATGTAGTATCCCTTTTCAAATATAAACACTGGACAATTACCCTCACCAGTTAGCCCTTCCTTCCCAGAGAACGACAGAGCCGGTAGCGAACACCAGGAACCCCGTTCTTCCCAGGGGCTCTGCCTGGCCCCGGTCACAGCTCCCCAGGGAACTTCCATCACTCTTTCCCAGCTTCCGAGACCGTGGCAAGCCTGAGATGGCTGCAGGGCCCAGCCGCTTCATCCCGGGGCATGTTTCGCAAACATGTGGCTGCTCCAAGAGAACCTGCCTCAACGTGAGGTTTGAGTTCCCACTTGGCCTGGCTTGCTGGGAGTACCAGGTGGTCACACACCTCCCTGTGGCCTCCCTGCCTGGATGGGATGTCAGTTCTCAACTCTGAGCTACCCAAAGTCCACTTTGATGGAAAGTTTCACTGAATCCAGTGGGAGGTAGTTACATGAGAATTGAATTTCAGGCAATGCCATGAAGGATCGAAGGTGTTGAGTCCCCTCTTTGACCTCGGTGGCCCCTCCGCAGGAGACAATGATGCCGTTTCCCCAGGAGAACCCACGTGGCGCATGAGAGAATGCTTTCTCCCTTTCCTTCAGAGAGCTTGGCTTGACACAGACTCGCAATGGGCTTATGGAGTGAAATGGCAAAATAAACAGGCCTGGCCAGAAAGCACTGACTTTTCAGGCTGAGGGGGAAGCTGTGCGGCCCCCTCCCTGTGTGGATCTCTGGCCTCGGAGGGAGGGCCAGGCCTATAAACAAAACTTCGCTTGCGAGGCTCCACACATTATCAACATGGTGCTCCGGTCTCCTGCCAACAGCAGGGCAGCCGCATAACTCCACCTTCAGCAATGTCGCAGGCCACAAAGTCTGGGGAAAAGAGGCTTTTGTCTCACGGAACCTATGTTCCTTCCAAGGCTCCATGTGCTCTGGATGCGGTTTCCAGCCTTCACAGCTGCTCCTTGGAACTTCCAGAAAGCCCTAGAGACCCATTCACCTCCCAGGCAAAGCCCCTCTCTGCCACCTTCAAATCTGTCAAGTAAGTTCTTGGGATTAACATTTCCAATACCCAGAACCTGGGCGAGGAATGCATTGTCCCATGTACCGGGAAGAGCTGGGAATTCCTCCATTCTTCAGCACGACTCAGATATTGGAATCCTTGGCTTCCGGCTTGCTCTCTCTCTCTGTCTCTCTCTCTTTCTCTGGCTCTCTCTGTCTCTGTCTCCCCTATCTCTCTGTCCCTGTCTCTGTCTGTCTCTCTCTGTCTCTCTCTCTATCTCTCTGTCTCTCTCTGTCTCTGTCTCTCTCTGTCTCTGTCTCTCTCTGTCTGTCTCTCTCTCTGTCTGTCTCTCTCTTTCTCTGTCTCTCTCTGTCTCTCTATCTCTCTGTCTCTGTCTCTCTCTGTCTCTCTCTCTCTCTGTGACATGGGAAATAGAGACCCTGTGGCTTGTCCAGGCATCCCACCACTCTCAGGAGGGAGCAGTAAGTTGCAGACAGACCTGAGTGCCGGTCCCCACCCTCCCATGAATCTCCATTGAATGATTGAATGAGTCTGGAGCTGACCCAGTGACACCACATAGACACCAGGAACTCTTCATCCTCTGAATGTCCACCTCTGGTGTGCAGGATTCTGTCCCCAGCATTAAACCCACTGGAAAGAGTCAGGACAGAGCCAAGCCTGATGCTCTTGCCCTTTGTAAAACTGTTACCTTGAGGACAACGTTTCTACTTGTGGCAACTTTGCAATAGTCACCCAAGGTCTAGAATCAACACTGGTGACATTTCCAGCAAGGGCTCCTGATAACCCCCGATTATAACTGAGAACCTAGCCGTAGTGGGCAGTTCTCACTGCCCTTACCTCCTGGGGTCATTAGAATAGCCTTGGCATGGTCGGTGACACCCCCACACCCAGGCGTTGCCTGCGTGATTGTTTCTCTGCTCTGCTAGCAAAGACCCGTTTTGCAACACGTTGCTTTGGGTTCTCCATGAAACATTCCTATGTTTCTTTCAGAGCCCTCGATGATACAGTGGCGCTAAGGAACGGGGGAAATAGCCAGATGCTCTAGCAGTTCCTCCTATGCCTTACCAAGCAGGGAAACAGGATTCCGACACAACCTTTGATGGGGTGGATCATCTTTCTGTGAAAAGGAATGGAAACATATCAATCCTAACTCTGGCCATAATGCCCCACTGTAGACCTGGTCCACAGACATGGTGGAAAAAGAGCCAGACAGGTTCATCTCTCGTCTATGTGATTCAAAGGTATTTTCCAAAGGCTGCCATACACATTCTAAGCCAGAAAGTTCAAAGTGAAAGATCCCCTGTGGAGATGAGCTTTGTGCTGCCTGCAAAGTATAAGGCTTCCAAAGACAAAGGGTCTGCCATCTTTCAGTCCCCAAAGCTCCCAGCGGCCTTCTGATCTTCCCACTTTTCCATGGCAAAGTTTGTCTAAAAAACCTCCTCGTCTTAGGAAAAACAAGCAGTCACTACCCTTTGTCAAAGAGACACCAGCACAGCCCAGACATGGGTGACATGTTTGCAAGTTGATCCAAAGAGAGAAAACCTGGTGTGATGTCACATACACTAGGGATCCTGCCCCCACAAGTGTTGGGGGGGTGGCAAAAAGGAAAGTGCCTTCATAGGACCCTCTCTCTCAGTAGGACGCTGTTTGAGCATCACTTGAATAAGAACCTCTTGGTGAACCAATGGCACATCTAAAAGAAAGAGGGAATTGCTTATTCTGAGTCTTTGCTGTTAATTGAAAAAAATCAAACAGCTTTGGGGAGTTGGGTCTGGGTTTAGGGAAGAGAATCATAGCCCCTGGGGTCGGAGAGCTAGTACAGCAAGTGCAGCACACTGGCCTTGCATGCAGCAGACCTGGGTTTGGTTCCCCCTCTGGCCCCCTGAGTACCACCAGGAGTGATCCATGAGTATCCAGGAGTAAGCTCTGAAGACCTAGGGTGTCCCCCAGAAAGAGAGAGAGAGAGAGAGAGAGAGCGCTCTAATCCAGCAAATAGACAAAGACCCCCAGAAAGGATGAGCGTGTTTACTAGGAAGTGAATGAGCAAGTTAAAACTTTCCCCAAGGGGAGAAGAAATGAACAGAAGCTTCCAAAAAGAAGAAATTTGAATGGCCAAAAGGCATATGAAAAAGTGTTCTTCATCTTTAATCATCAGGGAGATGCAAATCAAAACAACAATGAGGTACCATCTCACACCACAGAGACTGGAACACATCCAAAACAGCAAGAACAACCGGTGCTGGCGTGGATGTGGGGAAAAAAGGACTCTGATCCACTGTTGGTGGGAGTGCCGACTGGTCCAGCCCTTTTTGGAAAACAATATGGGCATTCCTCCGAAAACTAGATATTGAGCTCCCATTTTATCCAGCAATAGCACTCCTGGGAATATACCCGAGAGACCGAAAAACACATAGCAGAAACACTATCTGTACTTCTTTATTCATCTCTGCGCTATTCACTATAGCTAGAATCTGGAAACAACCTAAATGCCCGAGAACAGAGGACTGGCTAAAGAAACTATGGTTCATCTACACTATAGAATACTATGCGGCTGTCAGAAAAGATGAAATTATGAAATTTACCTGCAAACGGATGGACATGGAGACTATCATGCTGAGTGAAATTAGTCAGAAGGAAAAGGACAGATATAGAATGACTGCATTCATTAATAGGATATAAATAGATACCAGTGTTTTACTATATGTGGGAAATGGTAATGGCAGCTTAAAACTCACCATTGAATATACACAAAGAGACTTAAGTGATAAACTCTAAATATCTGCAGGGCTAGCCACAATGGGTAAAATAAGAGGGAGAGAGATGCAGAGACAGAGAAAGAGAGAGAGAGAAAAGAGAGGAAACTGGGGTACCTGCTATTAAGGCAGCCTGGGGTTGGGCGGGAGGGGGGGGGTACATTGGTGGTGGAAATGGGGCACTGGTGGAGGGATGGGTGCTGGAATACTGTATTACCAAGAACCAATTATGAACACCTTTGTAATTGTATGTTTCACGGTGGTATAATAAAAAATTTTAAAAAAAAACTCTCCCCAAGGTAGAATCACTAGTGAGTCCAGAGTCGTGTCTGGACAAAAAGGCTTCTGGGGCGAACTGCAACAGCGACAGAGGAGTGGGCCGGGAGAGAAAGAAAGAGGATGAAGGAAAGAGCAAGGAGCTTACAGACATCTCTGAGGATTGATTTTTATTTGAGACATCCAGACCCTTGGAGTCCTCCCTTGGACCTTGGGAGTCCACCCCCAGCCAGCTGTTGGCACATCATGGGAGAGAAACAATACAATAAGGCTGGGGAAGAGACGGTGGGATGTTAGGGGTCTGGCAGAACCGCAGCAGGACCTGCCCTGTTTTTAAACAAACCCACAAGAGCTCTGTGAAGCCAAGTGTTCTCTAGCCTGGGCCAGACTTTCCTGCCCAATCCCCCTGGGGAGCTTCCGCTGGCTCTGTCCCCACTTGTGAAATGACTGCGACTTCCCGCTTCCTGTCGCACCCCAGACCCAACACGCCACCCCCTCTCCTGCATCTGCCCCAAGGGGCTGGTGGAAACATAGTCCCCCAATTCAGATGGGGACCCGGACCATTTTCCCCCTGGGAGTGACCTCACTTTCTTGTACCTTTTCTCCTCCCTGCCCCCATCCTTGACCCCCGGAGATGGGGTCCTGGGTTCATCTACACTATAGAATATATGCGGCTGTCAGAAAAGGAAAAATATGAAATTACCCACCGAACAGAGGGGGAGGGGCTGGGGAGGAAATGGGGAGGAGGAGAGGGGGTAGAAAGGGGGCCCATTCAGCGCCCCCCCATTCCTATTGGGTGTGGACGTCTTCCCTCCTGCTGCAAGGACCACAGGGGATATTTCAAAGCCTTCTAGCTCCAAGAAATTCTCATCTCCATAGACCTGTCGGCCCACCTCCCACCTGGTCTCCCGAGAAACAGCCAACATTCTTTCAATCCCACAGAGAAAGGGTGTGACTTGAATTACTCAATGAAGCCTCCATGCCAGCATCAACTCCTGCCCCCCAACACAATGCAGGTCTATTTTTCTTGGACTTCATTCATTTGATTTGGTTTCTCCTTTGATTAGTCTCTTCTCTCTGTCCCCCTTCTTTTTTTTTTTTGTTTGCCCCTTCCTTTTTATGAAATCTGCCAGCCTTGATCTTGGGTTCGTCCCAAGCCTCTACCAGGTAAAGTCTCCACAGGTAAAGTGATGTCATCGAGCTTGAGAAATGCCTTCGTTTCTCCTGGGCTCTCTCCCACGTGGGAATCGTCCCTTGGGAGTCGACATCCCATCTCCAATCTGTTTGTTTTGGATGTTAATCCCAGGACGCTGGTGAGGCATTAGTCAGACTGACCTTTCCGTCTTCTGAGTCAGACATCTTAGATCACCAGGCGCTAAGTGTTGAAAACGAAAATCAATGTGTGGGGCCCCAGTGGCAGTAGTAGAGAGGCAGGAACAACGTGGGGAGAGGGGTAGGTGACACCTGGCTTTGGGGTGAACCAAGCTAACCCTAACCTACCTGCTTCCCCATACATCCTTGCCGGAGAGAATTCAGCTGCCCTCCTCCGAGCTCACCCGACCAACAGAATCCTGCGTACACAGCACCTGGGGAGAGAGCAGCCCCTGTGTGAGTGGCCCACACAGCTTCTGGCCATCACCAAACAAATCTGCAAATCAGGGAATTCTCCGTGGGGCTCTCTGTCTGCTGAGATTGCAAGAAATGTTTAGGAATGATTTTCCCTGTGGCTAAGTCAGGGTGATTTTGGCCCCCACCGATTCCACTCTCAGCTTCTCTATCAAGCAAACAGATCTAGTGGAAGAACAATGCTAATAATGCCAGGTGTTTGGTTTGGATTGCTTTGGAAAAACACCACATATCCCCAGGATAAAAGCCCTAGCAGGCTGGAAGTGAGGCAGCTTCAAGGTCCAAAAAAACTTCGGGCCAGTCAACTTGTTCCTTTCCTAGCTTCTCATTAAACACACGCACACACATGTACATGCACGTGTGTACACACATTAACATCCATTCACACACAGAGACACGCATGGGATGGCAGGGCCCGGCTCTTCCCAACCCCGGTCTCCAGGGGCGTCCTGGGTGTGCCGCTGCGCCTGTCTGCACTCTCACACGCATGCACAAATAGACACACACATATGCAAACATACACACTCACACAATCCATACTCATGCGCACACACACATTAACATCCATTCACACACATACTCACACACTCACATGCATCCACACAAACACACACATATGCAGACATACACACACAACCCACATTCATGCAAACACACACATTCACACACTCACATAACATATGCCTTCACACATAGACACATCCTGACATTCATACTCACACATTCACACACACAAACATACACACTCACACAAAGTCACGCCACACAGGCACATGTATTCACACACAAAGTCAGGTTATCCGCACTGAGACTAAGATTCTCATGTGGTTCTAAGATTCTCTAAGAACTAAGATTCTCTCTCCTTCTCCCACACTCACACAGTGAGACTAAGATTCTAAGTCCTCTGCAGAAGGTCACACAGTAGGGCTTCAGGTGTCGCATTCTCAGTGCATGGAGCTCTGGATTGAAGAACATTACCAAGAGCTAGACAGGCGGAGCTGCAGGGTGCTGGCCTTCATGGTTCACCAAAGGTCCACCAGGATCTTGAGCATTGCTGCTTCAGAGGGCTCAGAGCTCCCCAAGGCGCCCCCTCACAAGAAGCCCTCTGGTTCCCACCCTACTGCTCCCCACGCCAGAACTGAACCCACCTCTGCTGGAACACAGCCAGTCTAGCAGCTGCCTTTCCTCTCATCAGATATTTTGATAGTCTGGGGAGGTAACTAAAGGGCAGGAGCCCAGGGTTCAATCCCCAGCACCGCATGGGGCCCTGAGCACACTGCTGGCAGCAAGCCTTGAGCACTGCTGGAAGTAGGCCCCAAAGATAGAAATATAGTAGCTGACCATCACTTATGTGCAAGATGTTTGTTCAAATCACATCATTATAAATTACTAACTCTGGGCCTCGAGCCATAATCCAGCAGGTAGGGCACTTGCCTTGCGTGTTCGGGCACTTGCCTTATCCTAGGTTTGATCCCCAGCATCCCATATGGTCCCAGGGGCACCGCCAGGAGTGATTCCGGAGTTCAGAGCCAGGAATAGTGAGCACCAGCAAGTGTAGCCCAAAAACCAAACAAAATTCCTAAATCTGCTGGAGGAAAATCATCTCAGCCCTCATGGGTTCAGACCCCAAATCCCGCATGCTCTCTTTTCTCTAAGGCCTCTTCTCAATAGAACACGGAGTTCTAAAGGGGGAAAAAATGAGGTCACAGAGAGAGAGAGAGAGAGAGAGAGAGAGAGAGAGCAAGGGTTAAGACATTTGCTTAGCATGTGGCTCTCTTGGGTTCTACCCCTAGCACCCCATAGGTCTTCTGAGCACCATCAGGAGTGATCCCTGAGTACACAGTCAATGCAAAAATATTTTAAATGTAATTTAAAAGGTGCCCTTGGGCTCTACTTGCATGAGACAGGTCATATGGAAATGTTACTGGTGCCCGCTCGAGCAAATCAACGATGAACGGGAAGACAGTGATACAGTGACAGTGAATTTAAAATGTAAAAATAAATGTAAAACTAAGAATAAATGAGCTCTGCTTTTTGTTTTCCTCCAAAGCTATGCAGGCATGTGTGTGCACACGCTTGCACATGGGGACCTGGATAAAATTATTTGTCTTGTAAGATGTCATGGACACCAGCACACCAGATATACTGAGACAGAAGCTCCTAGCAGGTGCCAAGTTTTGAAAGGAAGAGAGAGGAAGAAGGGGAGGGAGGGAAGGGAGGGAGGGAGGGAGGGAGAGAGAGGGAGAGAGAGAGAGAGGGAGAGAAGAAAGAAAGAAAGAAAGAAAGAAAGAAAGAAAGAAAGAAAGAAAAGAAAGAAAGAAAGAAAGAAAGAAAGAAAGAAAGAAAGAAAAGAAAGAAAGAAAGAAAGAAAGAAGAAAGAAAGAAAGAAAGAAAGAAAGAAAGAAGGAAAGAAAGAAGAGAAGGAAGGAAGGGGAAGGAGGGAGGGAGGAAGGAAGGGAGGGAGGAGGAGGGAGGGAGAGAGAGAGAGAGAGAGAAAGAAAGAAAGAAAGAAAGAAAGAAAGAAAGAAAGAAAGAAAGAAAGAAAGAAAGAAAGAAAGAAAGAAAGAAAGAAAGAAAGAAAGAAAGAAAGAAAGAAAAGAAAGAAAGAAAGAGAGAGAGAGAGAACAGAATAGAAAGAGAAAGAAAGAAACAAAAAAGAGAGGAAAAAAAGAAAGAAGGAAGAAGGATAAGGAAAAGAAAGCAAAGCAAGCGAGGGCACACCTGAAAGGCGTCGGACCCCTTTGTGGACAGGCAATTGTTAGCAGAAATTGGCTGTAATCACCAGCCATTTGCGAGGAATGCCAATTCAGTTCTATCTGCTTCCAGAAGATCCCGGAGTCCGCCTTTGTTCCTAACCTGGGCAGCTTGGGGAAAATAACAATAACTTCTTTCAGAACCTAGGGGGCTCTGGGTAGGGCTTCTGCTACCCTCTAAACAGAGGGCGGCAGGCGTCTGTCCAGCCTGGGGCATTAGGGCCAAGCCGGAGCCTGGCTCCAGAGAGCGGGTGAGGGGAGCAGAGGAGAAACAGCATCTGACTTTGAAAAACTTCTAAAGATTTTTTGAGTCTTGCGTGGGGCCTGGGCAGCTGAGGCCCTCACGGGGTGGCAGGGCCCGGCTCTTCCCAAACCGTCTCCTGGGCCTCCCGGGCGTGCCGCCCGGCCTGTCTGCCGTCCAGCCCACTTTCTGCTGCCGGCTCCTTCCAAGAGTCTGAGGTTTAGGGTTTGGGTGAGCCTGGCGGGGCGACTTTTCTCCCTCCCCCTACCTTTTTATTCAGAGTTTCCAACACAGAGAGCACTTTGGAGATCCATGGAAACCTCCGGGCCACAGAGAGATACAATCTCTGCCAAGCACTAGATCCACCCAGGAAACTCAGGCTGGTAGCAAACTCCGGCCCTCTACTCTTCCTCCTTCTCTGAGGATCCCCGGGAGCACCTCTGTAGAAGACCCCACAGCCAACACTGCCGTTGGGGTGTGTTTAGCTGCCGCATGCCCTGAATCAGCTTTTGATCTGTGACCTGTGGGTGCCCCAAAAACACTTCCCAGAGACGGAGATCCCCTAGAACCTGCTTTCTTTTCTGATCCCCATCAGAAAACCTGACTCCTCCCAGAAGGATGGAGCCCAGAGAGAACAATATAAGGTGCTGTGAGGCAAATAGAGCCCCTAACACAGCCTTGTTCAACGCATGATCGAGCAGCAGCCCACAGGGATTGCCTTTGGCCTTCGACTATTTCTCCAACCCGCGACTCAGGGACGGGAGACTATGGTTAGGGCACTGGCCTAGCTTGTGCCCAACCCAGGTTCAATGAAGCACCATAGAGTTCCCCCAAGCATCTCCTGGCGGAGTCCTGGAGGCCCCCAACGTGGCCAGCATTGACCTGGGAAATCTCAGCGTTAGGTGCAGGGCGACTTGCACTGAACTGCTAACCTAGTTAGATTAGCAGAGATCCAAGATCACTCCAAGATCACTGTTGGAGTCACTGGGCTTCATGAGTACCTCTTGGGAGTCCCCCTCACCCTCAAAAAAGAATGCCAGCATTCACAGCTGAGTCCTGTTGAATTTTCATCCAACTATTCCTTGTGGGGGACTGAAAAAAGGACATGAAGGCTACCCCCATGGAATCTAAGTCTGGTCACTCTGGGGTCCTGTTTCCTCTTTCCTTATCCGCCACATCACCCCATCTTTTCCTTGTTTATTTGCTTGATTTTTGTTTTGGGGACCACACCCAGCAGTGCTCAGGGCTCATTACTGGCTCTGAGCTCAGGGATCACACAAGGCATGATTTGAGGGGACCCTATGGGATGCCGGGGATCAAACCCGGGTCGGTGTGTGCGAGTCAAGTGCCCTGTCCTCTATATTATCTCTCCAACCCCCTGAACATCCATCTTTGCTGTGTGGATGAAATCTAGCTCCATTCTGAGCAGGTCTGGCACAGAAGTGTCTTATCTTCGTATCTCCTGGAGAAACCTGCCCTTTCCTGGCACTCTGAGCACTAGGGAGAAGCAGGAAGTCAGCAGAGGCAGAAGAGCAGACAGGAGCTGGAGGGTCCATGGGAGAAGTGGGATCCTGCAAAGAGCAAGTCAGCCAGGGGAGCCACCGGGTGCCCCCTTGACCTTGGGGAATTCTCATCCCCATAGGTGGGTTCACATAGTCCCACAAAAAATAGATAGACAGACAGACAGACAGACAGACAGACAGACAGACAGACAGACAGACAGACAGACAGACAGACAGACAGACAGACAGACAGACAGACAGACAGACAGACAGACAGACAGACAGACAGACAGATAGATAGATAGATAGATAGATAGATAGATAGATAGATAGATAAAGACCAGAGAGAAACAAGGCCACCATGGATTAGTAAATGCCTTCCACACCCCAAAATAGAGAGGCTGAGGGCAGCCCATGTGGTGTTTTTATTGAATGGGATTTTTGGAGAGTTTGCACCACATCTGATGATGTCCAGAAGCTACTTCTGGCTCTCTGGGAGTCACTCTGGGCTGTGCTCAGGGCACCGTGCTTGATGCCTGGGATTGCGCCAGGGTCAGTCTCATGCAAAGCAAGGGCTTTAACATCTTGTACCCCTCTAAAGCCTCTCCAGCCCTTAAATGAGCTTATTTTGGGAAAGCATAGTAGGCCATCAGGTGCTGGCATCTGTTTGTTGATGTGGCTTTTCTCTCCCATGTCCATTGTGATGGGGGAACAGCCCATCCTTGGGCTCCCACTTTGTCACCTGGAAGAAGGAAAGAGCCAAGAAATGGTCTTGGCTCCAAGAACTACTAAGGGCCTGCTCAGAACTTGAGCAGAATTAGGGGCTCCATCAATTCTTCCTCCTACTAACCAACCTCCCAAAGGGCAGGGGGCAAAAAAGGAAAATGGACAAGGCGACAGAGACCCTGCCCTCACACGAGGAAGGTCAGCGCCAGGGAGGGTGGACTCAGGGACTCTTATCCAGTCCTCATAGAAGCTCATGATGATGGAAGCCAGTGGGACGGCACACAGCAGGCCGCGGAATCGGGGGACACGGCGTGTGCGCCCCCCTCATCTCCCCCTCCCCACCCCCCACCCTCCACCGCAGACTTCTGGAAGTGAGCTCCTTAGCACAGAGTTGGGAATGACCCCGAGCACCTGTGCGCTGGGACCCAAATCCCCAACCAGCAAGAAAGGAATAAAGCGATGTTGAGGCGCCGTCGGGTCCTGAAACAAACCCAGCCCAGGCACGTTTCTGGCCTATCCCGACATGTTCCCAGGAAGGACCCACACCCTCCCAGCCACAGAGAACACAGGGAACACTTTATTCCCAGCTCCCTGGACACAGAAGCCGATTAGAAAAGGCAGGAGAAAGTTAAAAATGCAAGAGGCCCTTCACAAAGCAGTGCCCCCAGTCTTTAGCACGGCCCCCTCCCAATGAAAGAGCCAGAATTCACAGAGCACAATGAGGCGCGGGGTGGCCACGAGCGGGCTGAAGGAGCCAGTCCCAGTACCAGTAACAGCAGCCCGTGGAATTCCTGAGTGCCTGGGCACCCTACCCCTCCCGAGGACTGGGCAGGAAGGCAGATGTGGCCCCTGTCCCACGGGTGGGAACGTGCGAGCCGTCACGCTCTAATGATGACCTGGTGCAAGGCCTTGGCAAGGGCTTCTGCCGCCTTGAGAAAAGCAAAGTCCTTCCTTTGCGTTCGCCCCACCTGGACAGAGGCGATCCAGGGATCTTAGAGCTGACCATAGCTATGCAGGCCCATGACGCAGGGGAGCGTTGCTAAAATGCTGCTCCTAAGAATAAGCAAAGCAATTCTCCTGGGGTTAGCAGTGACCCTGGCGACAGGCCCCGGAGGGAAAGTGCAGGACGCTAAGGGAGCGTCCTGCATCCTTCAGCATGTGCGTGGGCTCGTTGCGTGACTTCAGCGGGCAGGAGAGAGAAAAAGGAGAGTCCGGGTTCTTTCCTGGATTCATTGGTATAAAGGGAGCAACCTGTGTGGAGCTGAGGTCCACGAGTTGGGAGATCTCTGTGAGGGGGTGCAGGGTGTGGGGGAAAGGCGGCCAGAGCATGGACGGGGGTGGACACAGCTTCTGGAGCAAAGCAGGAAGAATACAGGCTCTAAACAGACTGTGGTCCAGAGACGGCTTCTCCACCCCGAGGGGACTCCCCCCCCCCCCCCCTCCATGGGGTGGCTGTCCATTGACTGCCCCAACATGCCCTGACCCTTCACTGCGTCGCCCCACCCAGCTGGGCAGCAAGTCGTACCCAGCAGCAGCAAAAAAAAAGGTGAGGCACTTTTGACATTTAAGAACTAAATAAATATCTGCTGAAATTAACTTCGGCCGCCTCCACCCAGCACACCCATGCAGCTCTTCCCCACAGCTACTGTTTCCTCCTGGGGCTCCGTCTTCCATCTCGTCCTTCTTCTTGGCTCTGGTCCCAATCAATCGTGTAGAATGAGGCCACACGTCTGAGAGGGCTTTTTTTAGGTTTGTTTGTTTGTTTGCTTGCTTGCTGAACGCCCAGTTGCGGGTGACATGGTGGGGCCTGCATGACGTCATGGGACTCCCTGGAGTTTCAGGCAGTGCGCTTGCTGTCTCTATCCCTTTAAATCTCTGCGCCCGCCCCACTCCCCAACACGAGTTTGGAGGATTTGTGCTTTGGGGCTCCTGGGAGCACATCCCTGAGGCCATCTGGGAGTCATTAGCCTACAGATTTCAGGTAGCTGTAGCCACACGTGCAGTCCACATGACACCCCCTAATTCCGTGCCCAGAGCTCTCCTTCTCCAAACAAACAGCAGTGCCCTTTGCAGAGAAAAGCCAGACCTTAATTGTCTCTTCAGCAAGGATCCCCACACACACCCCATTCTCACCCCACCCTGTTCACTCAGCAGCGAGCCCCATTCTGGCCCATCTGTGCCCCGCACTGCCTGGTCCTCGGAAGAATCAGCATAAAACCAGGAAGGCAAGAAATCTTTATTACTATATATTGAGGTAGCAAGGCATGCAGGAGGGTGGAGGGGGATTTGATTTCTGATAAGTGAATAATCATTTCAGTTTGCGGTTTGATTATTTCCCCTAATCCTGAGAATCTGGGCCAAAAATGCATCCCAGTTGCAATCTGAAAGCTTTGTATCCAAATATTCTCCAGAAGCATGCCTCTAGGCCCCCTTCTGAGAGAGAGAAGTCCCTTCTGCTGGTCCGAGGGAGGAGCCTTAGAAGATTCTTGAGACAGGCCAGGATCTGACTGGTGGCACATTGGCTTTCTACAAGACACATTATCAAGAGACCAGCGATGGGCGACGGGTTCCCACTCAGTGCTTGGTAGCTAGAACCTACCACTGGGCTATTCATTTCTCCACGAACAATTCTTCAGCAGAGCATGTGTACACACAGATTACAGATTACAGAATATCCTTTCCTGGCCCCCAAGGGGCCACCCCTCCCCAGTACACACACACACACACACACACACAGACAGTTGAGCAAAACTATTTTCTTGCAGAGATCTCAGGCTTCACCTACAAAGTTAGCATGGGTGTGTGGGGGGCGGTGGGCATCTTTAGCCTCTGCTGAGGTCAGGCTGTCTCGAGGACAGAGGTCACGTGACCCTGTCCTTGTCATTTGCTCCACTGTCTGTGTGAGTCACCCTGTCTCCCAGGAGAACAGCAGGTAAGGGCAGTTTTCCCTGGGAGCGACACCTTCCATGGAAAGGGAGAGAGTTTTACAAGGAAGGCTGGAAAGTCACCTTCTCCGGGACGTGAGAAAAGAACATTCTGGCCAAGGACAGCCAGCCAGGCTGGGCACGAGCCGGAGCAGAAGCTTAAGGAGGTAACGTTCTGCTCCGGAATCAGCAAGCACAGCTGATGCGTCTTTTCCCTCCCCGGCACCGCCTGGGGCTCTGCAGCCAGAGGATGGAATCTTTGAGGAGCGCAGAGGAGTCCAGGCACTCTCCCTCCAGCCTACAGCTTATTTGGCTACGAAGGAAAGTGGCCCCATGAAGTGCCTTGAGGGCAGGGAAGCCCAGGGCCCAAGGAAGCAGGCGCCTTTGTCCCATTCACTGCCTTTCTCTGGGTTCTGTCCTCTGTGGCATTCACCCAGGAGCACCCTGGGCTGGCCTCAGGCCTCCCTAGCAGGAGCAGGGCAAGATCACTCAGAAATCTCCTCTGTGGCCACAGCTCCTGCGGAGAGGGAGGATTCACTGACCCTCCCTCTCAAAGTGCCAGGAAAAAATGCGCTCAGTGCCTTTCGCTTTAGCCTGAGCGACAGGAAAAAAAATGAAATCTTTGAAGCCCACAGAACCCCACCTCCCCGCCTCTTCCGGAACCACAAGGCTCAGCCCACTCAGCCTTTGGCCGAAGCTGCTCTCTCCCCGGCGGCTCTCTCCACTCCTGGAAAATCATCTCAAAACTGTCCTCATCAACATGCTGGTTGGCAGATGCCCCCTGAGCGTCTCCTAACCTCACCCCTGCGAGGCAGCCCCTGGGCTGGACCCCAGGAAGGGGGAGGTGGGTAAGAGAAGGGGACTGGCAGAGCAGAAGAGAGGTGGGCGGCCTCTGCCCCAACCCCCAGCCTGAGCGGGCGTCTCATTCTCCCTCCGACTCAGTATTCCCAGACAGGCAAGAGGGAGCAGCTCCCTGTGACTTACATGGGCTGCCAGGGCAAAGAAGACCCCCATGGAAGAGCCTAAGAAAGAGGGTCCCTGCACCGAAGGGCCCAGACAGCAAATTGGGGTACGGGTGAACAAGGGCAGAATTCTGAGCTAGAACAGCCATCCTCCACCTGCCTGGTCCCCTGCGGTGTCCCTGCCCAAAGAACATCATGTGCTACTGGCTGACCTGATGTCTGAGGGTTGGGGGGCCGAAGGAGAAGGGCTGCTCTGCCAGCTGGGAGAAGGGGCAGGCGAGGGCCAGGGCAGTGGCATCACCCTGGGCCCAGAGCCCGGAAAGAGCTGTCCACCGTCTGCCCAAACCCTCCCTCTGCTTCCACTGGACCTTCAGGGTTCCCGAGCCTCCAATACTTGCAAATTATCCACCCAGTTAAGACAAAAGAGGATCAGCCAGAGCCATGGCACAATGGGGAAGGTGTCTGCCTTGAATGCGGCCCACCCAGTTCTGTTCAAGCCCATATGGTCCCTGAGCACCGCCAGGAGTAATTCCTGAGTGCGGAGCCAGGAGGAACCCCCTGAGCATCGCCGGGTGTGACCCAAAAAGCAGCAAAAAAAAAATATTTTTTAAGAAGGATCCAAAAAGGATCCAAGGAAAGGGTTCCAGAATTCCTCCGAAGACTGCTTGTCTGGGGCTGGGGGTCGGAGGGTGGACTTGGGCAGGGACCAATCCTGGGATGTGAGGCGGGATAATATCCCAGCAGGGAGGTCTGAGCCCGGACCCTGCAGCCTGCTCTTCCCCCCCGACCCCCACACCCCCCCCCCCAAGATAAACTCTCCCCTTTCTCCTGGATGCCAAGGAACAGGAAAGCCTACACACCGGGCCGTGGCTCACGGTGCTAGAGGGAAGGCTTTGCCTCTGAAACTTGGGGTGCAATCCCCCCCATGCACATCCCCTAAAAGATGCCATAGTGATCCCAAGAGAGAAGTCGGGAGGGGGCGTCTGCAAACTCCCCTGTACTTTGCCTGTTCATGACGTGTCAGGGGGCCTGACAGTATCTCCACTGACCCGCCCCAATATACACCAAAAACTGCTCATTCGTCCAGTGGGTGGCGACGGCTGAGAGGGGAAAGATGGACGGTTGGCAGGAGACCCAGTTTCCATCCCCAGGATCCTGGTTGGTCTCCTGAGCGCTACCCAGAAGGGCCCCCAATACCAGCAAGTGTGACCCCCAAAAGAACAAAGTCATCTTCTGACAATCACAGAAGCTTCAGGGAACCCCAGACGAAAGGCTGGACCCCTTGTCCAGTGCTCTGTGGGCACTTGGGTCCCTTTGCAGTCAACCTGTGGCAGGGGCTGTGGTGGGGGCACTGGCAGGTGGGGATTCTAGTGTGGGGGGAGAAAACATTGTCCCCGTGCAGTGGTGCTGTGCAGGGAGACACACTTTGTCCTAATACAGTGACAAGAACACTGAGATCTTCTGGGTCTTAGTGGTTTAAGAAGTTGGAGCATCCCCCAAATTTTTTTTTCTAGATTAGTTTTTTTAATCTAGCTGGATTTCTGAGTGAAAAGAAAGGGGGAACCAGAAAACGGATATTCAGGCTTCTTCACTGGTGCCGGTTACGTTTCAGGGAGAAAAGCTTTGGGAGAAAGATGGGGAAGAGAAAAAAAAAAGAAAAAAAAAAAGCAGTTTCCAAAGGGACAAGATGAGAGGAGGAACCCCAGCTTGTGCCTTGCACACACAAGCACCAACCCAGGGAATTGGACGGGAGACTGGAGCCCTGTACCAGGCTTTAAACTGGGCCGAGGCAGCAGGACAGTCACTTGAAAAAAAACAATGACAGGGCCGGAAATGGTTTCTTGCTCCTCCACCCCCAGAAGCCCTGAAGCTACTTGGGCAGGGGTCTTCAACCCCCTCTGCCTTTTGAGACATCCCAGTGTGACCCACCCCCAGCCCCAGGGGGCCAGAGGCTTCAGAAGTCACTCAGGAGGAAACACCCAAGGTCTGCCCTCAGAACCTTGGTCCCCAGGCGCCCTGGGCTTCCAAGCTGTAAGCAGAAAGTGGGGGGACCCCACAGCAGGCTCCAACCCAACTCCAGGTTCTAGCAGCTCCAGCGCCCAGCACGCTGGCAGCCAGCCCTGGAAGGAGGCAGGTTGGATTCAGGGGAGAGGCGCCATATCCCGGGTCTACCGCCCCAGACCTGCTGAAATGTGAAAAGCACAGGACAGTTCTTTTTAGAACGTCGTTTTAATGCGGTTTCCAGGACACGCGTTCAGCCACAAGCTTCATAGCCGGAGTCGCCTCCCAATAGAAGCACCAGCCCAGCTTAGCAGGCCTCCACGAAGTCACCGCGTTTGATCCCACCTTCTGCTCACAAAATCTCCTAAGGGAGAATCTCGGGCCGGCGTTTCCTATCCAGCCCGGCCCCAGCATGTTTCAGGGGACTGAAACTGGGCCGGGCGGCCCCAGCAGGCAGCCAGGCCAGCAGCCCCCTCTCTGAGGCAGGCAGTACCCCTGCCTGGGCTGGAGTTCTATTTCTATTTTTTTATTATTTTTTTTAATCCGCAAGAAAGAAAAAAAATCCACTGAAAATGGCTGCAAGAAATTTTTTTTAAGGGGGAAAATTGGGGACTTTAAAAAAAAGAAGAACAAGAAAAAACTTGGCCTGGAGAACTCCCGGCAGGGCCTTCTGGAGGCGCAGTGGGGTGATGTGATGGGGCTGCTGGGAGCGTCCTGGAGCAAAGGAAGGGTTGATTGTTTTAGGAGCTTCTCCTGTTTCCGGACACAGGCTTTGGAACCCCGAGCCCCCAAACCCCAACCAGCCTGGACACCATCAGAGGTCCTAACTTTGACTGGGTTCTCACAAGCCCCATCCCAGCCAAGCTCAGGCTGCACCCAGGGGGCAGAGGGCCTGCCCCCCCCACACCTCAGGTCCCCTTCACCTCTCTTTCCCTTGGAAAACCGGGAGCACACTGGGACGCCCCTCTGGGCCTGCAGAATTTAGGGGGATCGGGATAAGGGAGCCAAGGGTGACACAAAGGGGAAAATCTCCCCCACCCGTCCCATAGGGGAGTCCTTTGGGTGGTCATTCGCGGGTGGGGCCAGATAGATGCTCACATTGCCAGGTGTGGGCATCTGAGAGGGGGACACACAGCCGATAAAGCGTCCCCAGGTCGCGAGCGCGGTTCCAGGAGGCCGCATAGCCGCGGCGCACCTAGGCGCTCTGGGACCCACGACATGGCCTGTGGCTGGCTGTGCCCAGACAGGCCGGCTGCACCGCTGCAGAAATATGGGGTCGAGGGCGCCCACGGCTCCCAGCACAGGGGAACGTTCTGCCCAGCCAGGCTAGCCCAAGAGTGCAGGGTGCGTGTAAATGGGGGCCGCCGGGATTGGGGACCGCCAGTTCAGGGGAGCTGGGCTCCAGGGCCTGGAAGAGGGAACGTCCCCTTTGCAGAGCACCGCTAGGGAACACATTGCCCGGAAGGGTTTGGGGCGGGGGGCCAGAAAGTGCTGCGCACCCGGCTCCCACCTCCGGCAGCCGCTTCTCCAAGTTCTCGCCGTCCCGAATGCGCGCGCGTCGCTGCTGGGAACGGGCTCGGAGCAGATTTCCACTTTGTTTAAGGGACTTGGGAGAGGGAGGTTGTGGTCCCCAATCCCTCAAGTGAAGGGAACCCCATCTGCCCCAACCCCCGAAGGGAGAAGCCCCCGGTCTGGGGGCGGGGGTGTGCGCGCGCCCCCACGGAGCCGGCGAACCCAGACGCTGCAGAGAGCGAAGTCTGGGCTCCGGCCCTGGCTCCCGCGTAGACGCGAAAGGGAATTGGCGTCCGGGCTGGGGGAAATTGAACCCGGCGCCAGTGGAGGACGCCGAGGGAGAGAGAAGGGGAGCTCTCAGACCAGGGGTTCCCGAGACGCCGCCCACCCACCGCCCATGCCCACGAGCGTCTGCGACTCGCTGACGCTGAAGAAGCCCCCCACCCCACTCCCTGCACCTTGCCGGCTCCTTTCCCTGGCCTGCGCCCTCCTCTCCCCGCCTCTACCCTACCAGCTGAGAATCCCAGCTTGTCGCTCCCGGGATGTGCAGGATATAAATTCCCCCCATCTGCAACCTGAATGGGGTCCTTCTCACCCCACCCGCCTCAGGCTATTTTTCTCTGGCATTCAGGGTGTGTGTGGGGGGGTGTGTGGGGGGAGACCCGGGAAGTCACATCGGGGAGAACCGAGCCCCAGCATGGGGGTGGGGGGCTTTGGCACCGCCAAAGGCTTCTCAGAATTCCGGTCCGCCCCACCGGCTAATAATGGGTCAGACTTGGCCCGGGCCTTAGCAAGCTGAACAGAGGGGTAACGCTTGGCTCCTCGGAAGTGGGGAGCGGACTGGGGGGCTTGGGGGGGCGGGGAGGCTAGTCCTTTTCCTGTTCTCCATCTCCCCCATTGTGCGCATAGGGGAAGGCAAGCCTCTAGCAGGCTCTTTGCTTGCAAGCTCCTCTATAGACAGACACACACCTCTCAAGTTCCCCCCAACTGGGCTGCCCAGAGGTGGATCCGCACAGGAGGGAAAATCGCGTTGAAATTCCTGCAGAGATAAATCTCACAGCCAAAGCCCTGCAGCTTGAGCGGAGCACGCCACCCCCCAGCCCAACGCCACCACTAACTTTTTTTCAAGCAGTTTGCTAGAAAACAGTTTCTGGGCTTTTTGGCTCCCCCTCTGGATACAGCGGAGAAATACAGCCCGTTTTTCAGTCCACTGTTTACCCTGCGTTTTGTAAGTGATACACACTGGCCTCCACCCGTGAGACCAAGTGCAAAACGTAACAAGGTTAAGCCTTATAAAGGCTAGACTTCACGTGTCTTTTGTTCCCTATTGGTTTAAACATATAATTGTATGTGTGTACAGGATAATGACGGGTACCAAGATGTCTTAGTCACTGTCAGTTTTCACATTTACAATGAAAGAAGGGGGATTGACGATGAATGCAAATACAAACGCCCTAATTAAAATTTGATCCCTACGAGAACCGCGTCTGCTCTTAAGCTAGATGCCTTTTAATCAGTTATTTTGGCGAAAGGTCCTCTCGCCAGGACCCAGAAATCAGTTCACGCTAGACGGGGCCTTTTTTCTCCCTCTGCAAGGACGAAGTTCTTCAATTTTCTGAGGGTATATTCACGGAGTCACAAGGCAAGGCTCCCTGTATAGGGAAGTTCTTAACATCCCAAACTCCGGGTACTGGAGACCTTTAGTCCCACTAAGGGCAGAACATTCGTTTCTAAATAAAGGGCAGATTAATCAACGGGGCGTGCTGACTATATCGTCTGAAAGTGGCGCTTCCTCCAAAGAAGTGTCGACCTCTTTGAAAAAAAAAAGAGAAAAATCCGAGTTTTTGTGGAAATCCCTTAAGAAAATAACGTTTTTTAAACCTTGTCCTCGTCCCAGCAATTAAGCAAGTTTCTGCTAAAAGACGAAATAAATCACAGTAACAATCACTAAAGTTTGAAGGCAAGCATTTGCGTGCGTGCGTGTGTTTGTGTGTTGTTGGAAAGGTGGGCGTGTTAAAATGAGTTTTTCCACAGCGAACTTGCTGCGTTTATTTGTGAGTCTAAAGTCTGGGACCCTCGGGCAGGCGACAACAATTTTTTCTTCTCTCTGGGAACAGATCCTCAACCAGGCTCTGAGCCTTTGGCGTCAACACAAAGGCTGCGCTCGAGTCAAACTGGAAATGCACCGGGGACGCCCGTCACTCCCTCGCGCTCTGCTCCCCACTGTCCCGGGTCCGAATGGGCTCAGCACTCCGGACCCCGGCGCCGGCCCCTGTCCCGGCGTTCTGTAAAACAGGGCGCAGGCAGGGACGAGTCGGCGGGGCCCAAAGGGTTCGGCCCTGCACCACCCCGGTGACCGGCCCCAGCCTGGCGGCCCAGGAAGGCACCTTCGCCAAGTGCGTGCCTCCCCGCCAGCGCAGTTTGCAAACTTTCCAGCCGCTGCGGCCCTGCGGACGTTCGGACGAGGCCCGGGGAGGACCAGCAGCGGCGGCGGGCGCCCAGGCGCCGAGGAAGGAGGAGGGAGAGGGACTTCGGGGCGGGGACGCTGGAGAAGAGCTGGTCCGGAGTTCAAGGTCGGCGGGGCGTGGGACGGCTCCCCACAGCGCCCGGCAATGGCGCGATCGGCTTCGCGCGGGGACGCGGCTTGGTGGGAGCATTAATTCCCGCTGCAAAAAATAAGACTAAAACAATTAAGAAGCGCGGCAGAATCCCCATCGGCCACGCCGGCGGAGACGCCGAGCCTGACCGTCTATTTGTGGGGCTTATTAACAGACGAACAGCGGGCGCTGGGGGCTCACCCCAGGAACGCTCCCCAGACCGTTTTCGGAGGACAGGCCGGGCTCGGGGCGCGAAAACGTGCGTTCCAGAAGGAGCCAAGGTCGGATTCTGCAAACTCGAGCTAAATCCCCACCGGCACCAGCAGCACGAGCACCAAAGAGTGCAAAGACACGTCGCGGGTGGGGTGGCGGGGAGCAAACCCTAGTCTGGAAACACGCGCGCGCGCGCTCACACACACACACAAGCGCGCGCACCCCATGCGCGCGGGGACAGCACCCCAATTCTAAGCCTACGAGAGATCCGCAAACTTACACACTTGGTCGTCCCGGCTTCCCCGCCTTCCCCGCGCCAGCCCACCCCCCACCCGGCCGCTCCCCCCGCCGGCCCCGCGCCGCGCAGCCCTCCCCTCCGTCACCCAGCTCAGCGCCACCAGCCTCCTCCTCCCCCAAAACCCCGATCCAATCAGCGGCCTGCCAACCCCCGACAAATGCGGCGCGCTGATTGGCCGAGTCTCTAAGGTGAGGGGGAGTATTTATTAAAGAGCCCTTGGGCTGGGAGTAGGAGCGCGCAGAGCCGAGCTTGAAACTGTCTGGAAACTTCCGAGGCGCCCGCGACTTTGCAGCCTCACCACCCCCCAGGAACTTTTCTTTGCAGGAGGAGAAGAGAGCAGGGTGCCAGCACCCCCGTGTTTGCTCTTCTTTCCTCCCCTCCGCCTCCTCCTCTTCTTCCTCTCCAATTCGTCTGCCCCCAGCTTGCAGCGGGCTGCAGCCTGCAGGCCACCCCGCGCGCTTTGCCCCCAGCGCGTCGCCGCTGCCACCGCCGCCGCCACCGCCGCCGCCGCCGCCGGGTGACGCGCAGACTCCGCCGGGCGCCGCTCGCTCCGTCGGGGCCGCCGAGGGCAGAGCCCGCGCCTCGCCGCCCCGAGCCTCCGCGGCTGCTCGCCTTTCCCGGCCGCCCACCCCTGCCCCGGGCCCGCGTATGAATCTCCTGGACCCCTTCATGAAGATGACCGACGAGCAGGAGAAGGGGCCTGTCCGGCGCCCCAGCCCCACCATGTCCGACGACTCGGCGGGCTCGCCGTGCCCTTCGGGCTCCGGCTCGGACACGGAGAACACGCGGCCGCAGGAGAACACGTTCCCCAAGGGCGAGCCGGACCTGAAGAAGGAGAGCGAGGGAGGACAAGTTCCCCGTGTGCATCCGCGAGGCGGTCAGCCAGGTGCTCAAGGGCTACGACTGGACGCTGGTGCCCATGCCCGTGCGCGTCAACGGCTCCAGCAAGAACAAGCCGCACGTCAAGCGGCCCATGAACGCCTTCATGGTGTGGGCGCAGGCGGCGCGCAGGAAGCTGGCGGACCAGTACCCGCACCTGCACAACGCCGAGCTCAGCAAGACTCTGGGCAAGCTCTGGAGGTAGGCGGGGGGGCGGCCGGGCCAGGCTGCGGGGAGGGGCTGTCCGCAGCCTTGGGGGCGCTGACCGCGGCCACTGGCGCCGCGCCCCCCCCCGCCTCTGGGCGGGAGGGAGCTGCGACTCCCTGAGCTGGCGGCGGGGTGATGGGGGGGGCAGAGGAGGGGAGGAGGGGCGAGGTGTAACTTGGCTCAGACTTTGACAAAGTGCTTGGCCGCTTCTCAGGGAAAGGAGTTAGGGGCGGGGGGTGGGGAAAGGACCGACCGGGGTGGGGAGGCCCGAGGGGACGCGGTGGGAGGGGGCTGCCAGTGGATCTCCCGGCGCGGCTGAAGTTCAAGCCCACGTCGTGGGGCCGGAGTAGAGAGAGGAGTGTGCGTCTTGCTCCAACTTGGCTGCGCGCAACCCACCGAGCTGAGCTGGAGGGGGTGGGAGGGGGGATTCGAGGCTCAAGGTGACTCTCCCGGCTACTGGAACTAGATGGTGCGGGCGGGGGCCTTAGCGGTGGGCTAGGGCTGCAAGAGAGGCCTCTTGCAGCGTGAAAAGGGTTTTTCTTTTCTTTTTTTGGAACGTTTTAAGCGCGCCCTGGGGGGGAAGGTAGGGACTGGAAGCACCAGTAGCCGGAGCGTTTGGAGCAGGAGCCGCGGGGAGTGGACAGGCAGAGCAGGTCTCCCCGACCCGCGGGGCGAGTGACCGCTGAGAGTCCACACCAAAAACTCGGTTTTGCTCTTCTTGTTTGTTTGGGGTTTTTTTTCTTTTATTTTTTTTTTTAAGTGAAGTTGTGAAAGGCGGGAGGGAGGTTGTGGGCGACAGCCGAGTCGGGCTCAGGATCAGCCCCTACATGAATCCACACACATCTCCCCGCCCAGCATCTGGCAACGCCGTGAATTTCACGAGACACCCCCTCTTTTCTCGCCCGCTCCCCAGGTTGCTGAACGAGAGCGAGAAGCGGCCCTTCGTGGAGGAGGCGGAGCGGCTGCGCGTGCAGCACAAGAAGGACCACCCGGATTACAAGTACCAGCCGCGCCGCAGGAAGTCGGTGAAGAACGGGCAGGCCGAGGCCGAGGAGGCCGCGGAGCAGACGCACATCTCCCCCAATGCCATCTTCAAGGCGCTGCAGGCCGACTCGCCACACTCCTCCTCGGGCATGAGCGAGGTGCACTCGCCGGGCGAGCACTCGGGTAAGAGCCCCCAGCCCCGTCAGGCCCCCGCTGGGAAACTGCATCAACCGCCCCACTGACCGGCAGTCCCACCTCCTGGCCAGGTGCCCATGAAGCCCCCCTAGCCCCGCACACATGCACGCTCACACACACACACATACACACACGCGCGCGACAGATTTTTTCATCGCTTATCTTTAGTTCCAAGACTTGTCCGCGCCTCTCTGGGCTCCCCATCCCAAAAGCACACACTGGGCGCTTGTGTGAACCCGCAATTCTGCCCTCCGGCCCCGGGACCTCTGACCCTCCCAGAGGAAGGCGGCCGGGTCGGGGGTGAGTTAAGCGCTCGGAGCGCAGCAGTAGCGCGCCCGGGGCACGGATGCGGCGCGTCCCTAAGACACATCAGCAGGGGAGGGGGAGGGCAGGCGGGGGGGGGGCTAAGAAAGCAGGCGGGGTGGGAGAGGCTGGCCCTGAAGCACCGCCCGCATTGACACGCATCTCTTCTTTCCGCTGGCCTGCAGGGCAATCCCAGGGTCCTCCGACGCCGCCCACCACCCCCCCCCAAAACCGACGTGCAGCCAGGCAAAGCTGACCTGAAGCGCGAGGGGCGCCCCTGCCGGAGGGGGCCGCCAGCCCCCATCGACTTCCGCGACGTGGACATCGGCGAGCTGAGCAGCGACGTCATCTCCAACATCGAGACCTTCGACGTCAACGAGTTCGACCAGTACCTGCCGCCCAATGGCCACCCGGGGGTGCCCACCACGCACGGCCAGGTCACCTACACGGGCAGCTATGGCATCAGCAGCAGCAGCGCTCCGGCCACGCCGGCGGGCGCGGGCCACGTGTGGTTGTCCAAGCAGCAGGCGCCGCCGCCGCCCCCGCAGCAGCCCCCCAGGCGCCGCCGCAGGCTCCCGCAGGCGCCGCCCCCCAGGCACCCCCGCAGGCACCGCCGCCCCCGCCGCAGGCCGCCCGCAGGCCGCCCCGCAGGCGCGCACGCTGACGCCGCTGAGCAGCGGCGAGCCGGGCCAGGCACAGCGAACGCACATCAAGACGGAGCAGCTGAGCCCCAGCCACTACAGCGAGCAGCAGCAGCACTCGCCGCAGCAGATGGCCTACAGCCCCTTCAGCCTCCCGCACTACAGCCCCGCCTACCCGCCCATCACGCGCTCGCGAGTACGACTACACCGACCACCAGAACTCGTCCTACTACAGCCACGCGGCCGGCCAGGGCGCGGGCCTCTACCCCACCTTCACCTACATGAATCCGGCGCAGCGGCCCATGTACACGCCCATCGCCGACACGTCGGGGGTCCCGTCCATCCCGCAGACCCACAGCCCTCAGCACTGGGAACAGCCCGTCTACACACAGCTCACTCGACCTTGAGGAGGCGCGCCCCCGGGCCCGGGGGTGGGGTGGGGGGGACACAGCCGCCAGGAAGGCTCTGAAGACCCTCCCCCCCCCCACCGCCCGCCGCCGCCACCACAACCAGGAGCCCCAGGGAAGAACCCGCCCAGCCGAATCCCCTCTGGACAGCGCTGGTCTCATTCCTAAAAGACTTTGAAGCGAAAAGAGATTCGCCTCCCCACCCCGCATAGTCCCTGGAGAAGACCCCCCCACCCCACCCTTTGGCTGACCCCATGCGTGACCACCCAGCTGCAGAGCAGTGATGGACCGGACCGGGCGGGTTTGGCCAGAAGCAAGGACTGGCTCAGCTCGCTTGGAGCTGGGCGTGGAGGAAGAGGAGGAGGAGGTGGAGGAGGAGGAGGAGGAGGTGGAGGAGCAGGAGGAGGAGGGAAGAGGAGGAGGTGGAGGAGGAGGAAGGAGAAGAAAGGGAGGAGGAGGAGGAGGAGGAGGGGGGAAAAGAGCGCGAAGAGACCAACTTGCTCAATTTCTCCGCCTGTTTGGACTTTGTAATTATTTTTTAGCAGTAATTAAAGAAAAAAAGTCCTCTGTGAGGAATATTCTCTATTTTAAATATTTTTAGTATGTACTGTGTATGATTCATTACCATTTTGAGGGGATTTCTACATATTTTAGATAAAAATCAAATGTTCTTATTTTCCAACAGCTAAACTACTAAAGTTGAACAGTCTGCCCTAGTATTGCGACCAGAGTATTTTTTGTACAGATTTGCTTTCTCTTGCTACACACAAGAACAAAAAGTGTGTCTTTTATTAACCTGAAAAGGAAACAAAAACAAGTCTGTGATGTGATGAGTTGGGGTGGGTGGGTAGCTTTGCTTAATTCCTTCGCCTTTCCAATTCCAGAAGGAACTGCCTTAGAAAGACAAAGACCTTATTTTGCAAAAATGGAAGCACTAGCTTAGAGTTGCATTTGGTAAGCTTTATCATATATATTTTTCTAAAATAAGAGAATCCCACCTTGAGCCTTAAACCAGTGCTGCTGGTAAAACATTGGCGCTCTCACTTGCGTTGACCCCGCCCCCTCCTGGTCTTGCTTTGGCCTTGCGCTGGGATCTTAGAAAGAAGCAAAAGGCCAGCAAAGGAGAGCAAGTCCAGGGAAATTTCAGCAGCTGGGACAGCGCCCCCAGCACACTGCCCCTGGTCGCCTCACCAGGCGCATGTGGAAGCCAGATGTTGGAGAATCCCATTCACCTGTGCCTCTCCCCACACCAGCAGTTCACCTTCCAAACATTCCAAGAGCTGAAATTATTTATTTTGTAAGGAGAGGTTTGATTTTTTTTTTAATCTCCCTTTTAAAAAAAAAAAAAAAAACTCGCCTCTAAAATAGATTGTTGGAGCCTTCCTCAAAGGGTATGATCATCTGTTGTTAAATTATGTTCTTAACTGTAACCGGTTTTTTTATTTATCTCTTTAATCTTTTTATTATTAAAAGCACGTTTCTTTGGATGCCTTGTCCTAGATTTGTATAAAAGCGATGTCTGTCCTTTTTTTTTTTTTTGTTTCTTTGTTGTTTTTGTTGCAAACAGGGAACTCCGGTTCTCCTTTTTTGGACAAATAATAGGTTGTGAAGGCAGCCGCTTGGTCGGGCCGCTGTGTTGGCTGCCGCAGAACTGTGTGCTACATAAAGGCGTGCGTGTTGTGACACCGAGCGAGGCCAGCCTGTGTGACAAGCCTTCCCCTGCAGGTCCTCCGGGAGAGAGGCATGGGAAGAGGGTCTGCCCACTGAGGGGTCCTAACGTCTTCGTGACTGCTGTGGCTTGCAGAGTTGGGGGATTGCTTTGTTAAAAAGACAGCCAACTTTTTGTGTGTTTTTTTTTAATTTAAAAAAAAGATATATTAACAGTTTTGTTTAGAAGTCAGTAGGATAAAAAAAAATCTTAAAGCACTCTTATAATATGGCATCTTTCGATTTCTGTATAAAAGCAGATCTTAAAAAAAAACTATTTCTGTAACTTAAGAAACCTGGCATTGAAATCATATTTTGTCTTTTAGGTAAGGTTTGGTTTGTGTTTGTGTTTTGTTTGTTTGCTTGTCCCCCCACCCACCCCCCAGACCTTTTGTGCTCCCTGAGAGACTCACCTTTCCTTTTTCTTTCTTTTTTTTTTTGTATATTATTGTTTACAATAAATATACATTGCATTAAAAAAGAAAACAGCCATGGACTGATTCCCCACCCTACCCCAATGAAGACCATAGTTTGAAGAGATGGGGGGGCCGGGAGGAGAGCCTGTCTTCCACCTAAGAATGAAATTCCCCATGCTGAGCAGAGACGGCTTCATTTCTTAGGGGTGCTCCAGGCCGTGTTAAACAACATTGGGAACAAGACCGTGTGTCCCAAAACTGGAAGCGAAAACACCTTGAAAAGTGACACCACCTACTGGCACCTAGAGAATGTCAAGTCCCAGCGACCTTGACCAACCATCTGTGCATCTGTGTGTGTTTCACACTCTCCCACTTTGGCGCGAAAGTTGGTCCCTGGTGGAAGCCAGGGAGTATCTGTCCGGCTAAGCAGAAAGCTCGGCTAAAACCAGCCCAGGGAAGAGACTGTGGGGTTTGTTTTTCTTTTCTTTTCTTTTTTTTCTGTTAATAGGGATCCCTAGCCCAGAACTGGGATGTCAGCTTAAAAGGCAAGGGAGGAGAAATCTGTTCCCTGAGCCCCTGAGCCGCGTCTAGCCCGAGGGTTGATTTGCAGGGAGATGGCAGGACATTGCTTCCTGTTCTCTTGGGGTAACTCGCTCTGAGAGGCAAAGCCATCGCAGGAGGAATAAGCCCTAATCCTGTTTTCCTTGGCCTGGGTTAGATGGGGAGTTTCCAGGATCAGAGAAACGTTCAGGTCATTTTTCATTAAACAGATGAAATCACTCCTACCCTCCCACCCACAGACACCCCGTCCCCATCCCCCAACCCCACAGCCAGGCTGACGGTGGAGGGGGTGACAGTTCTCCTCAAGGGCGGGTTTGATGGCTGGATCCACCTTTGCTGACAGTACCAGCAGCCACACTAGGGGATTACCTCACGTGGTTCACTTGTGCTTACGGATTCCTGGCCCGTGGCCCACCTCGATCATGGCAACCAGGAAAATGGTGGTTATCAAGGCAACGTTCGGCCTCAGCCTTCTTTGCAAATCCTTCAACAAACACTGATTGAGAGCCTGTGATCTGCGGGCACTGTGCAAATCTCCCCCTCCCCCACTCCCCAAAACACACCACGAGACTCTCCTGTTTCTGGCTGTGTCTTCACTTCCGGTTGGCTTGAGCCCGCGGCCATCCTCCTGTCTTACAAAATCTCTCCTTCCCTGGCCTGGACTCACAGTGGCCTCCTATGAGGCCTCTGATTTTCACTTGCTCTCGTCCACCCCCTCTTGACCCAACTGTTTTAGCTCTGAGAACTAACACAGCCCACCCTGCGGGCTCAGCGGGGCCTCTGTTGCTACCAAAGCTATTCCACTGGTGATTGTTCTATCCTCCCAGGGTGACCTTTGGCAGACCTTCCTAGAACCAGAATGTTCTGTTGGAACAGAAGCTTGGCTATTTTCTCCCTGGCCAAGTTGTTTAGAGGCCTGTGCCTCAGTTTCCCCCTTGCTAAACTGTTCCAAATCCCTCCCTTAGGAAGCTTTAGGGATAACCTGGTGGATGCAGGACTTTTGACCACAGTGAAGGAGGGAGATGGGGGGTCTCCCTAGGCCCCCAAGGGATTCTCATGTCCAGGATAACCCATCAGTTGGGGGCATACACGCCCCTCAATCCCACCCACCCCATCCACCAGCTCCAGGCAAAGCCCAGTCTCAGCAGATGATGAAGTATTTTAGAGGAATTTTTTCTTCTTAATCCAAATGCATAGAGCTTATCGCCCTGACAACAGTTATGGGAAACACAGTACAGTCCTTCCAGAGAAGAAAAGCTCATGTTTAGATCCAGGATTATTTGTTTATTTGCACCTAAAATAACACATTTCTTAAAGCTCTTAACAGGTTTGTTTTGTTTTTTCGCAAACAGGAATACAAATCTTCTTTAGAATGAGTCTCTGGAAAAATTGTTAAAATATGGCTTATGGATTCATTTGATCTGTATGCTGTTTTTTTTCCACCTTAGTTCTGTCCCACCTCTCCTTGCCCTGATTTGAGTTACCATGTGGCCCTTTTGAAATGAAATGAAATAAAGTTCTTACCACAATTTCCTTTACATTAGCTTTACATTAGCCAGAAAGGGGTTTACTACAGATGCTTAAAGGAACTTCGGTTCTGATGCTTCTCTCTGGGCTCCTGATACCTCACTCTATTTAAGCTCCTACTTTTTAACATTTATGTTCATTTTAATCTCAGGAAGCCCCCACCCCGAACTTATTCCTTTGATGGGGGAATCTCACCGCAAGGCAATGGGCGATTTGGTTCCTGCTGTAACAATAAAAGCGATTTCATTCTTATGAAATTCTCACAAAATGAAGTACAGTGAACAACACAGAAAATAAATCACTTGATCACTTGACATCCCGTTATTGGTCAATTTGCTCGAGGGGCGCCAGTAACGTTTCCATTTGACCCTATCACGTGCCAGTGTAGCCCAATGGCATCTGCTTGCTTCAGGAATACAAAGAGCCTCAAACCGTTCTTTCAGGGTCTTGATGAAGAAGTCTGACCATCTTGTAAGAAGGACGAACAAGGAGTAAATAAATACTAAATCAAAAGGCCTCAATGCTGATACATCTTGATAATACCATGGAGTCTGATAGGCATCGATATCGATACACATTGAAGGTAATATGGAGTGGTGGGAACCGTAAAAAGCAAAGGGAATGTGAAGCTATGTGCACCAATTGTATTTATTTATGTATTTGGTTTCAGGGCCACTCCTAGGGGAGTCACTTGCGGTACCAGGGATCAAACCTGAGGCAGCCACATGCAAGGCGAGTATGTGGTCCAGTATCTCTGGCTCCACACAAATCGTTTACTCAAGTGCTTCAAAGCTGATACGTATATTATAGTAAGAACACAGTCACCAGAAGGCAATAGACAGATGCTAAATTAGAGAAAAAAGGGTTCCCCAAAGGAAGAGAAAGCAAGACCCAGGTGGGTGATCCTTCCAATGGAAATTGTGGTAAGAACTTCATGAATTCTTGTTTGATTTTTTGTTTGTTTGTTTTGCTCTTGGGGTCACACCCAGCAATGCTCAAGGGGTACTCCTGGCTCTGCACTCAGGAATTAGTCCTGGCAGTGCTCAGGGGACCATATGGCATGTAGGGGATCAAACTCAGGTCTGCCACGTGCAAGGCAAATGCCCTGCCTTCTGGACTATCACATCACTCCAGTCCTATTGTTTAATTTTTTAATATCCATTTATTTTATCCTGAATTACACCTGGAAGTATCGTCAGGGGACCATATGGGATACTGGGGATTGAACCCGGTCAGCTGCATGTAAGGCAAACACCCTACCCTCTAAACTATCGCTCCAGCCCCCAGCCCTCTTGTTTAATTTTTTAAACATCCATTCATTTTATCAGGAGATGAAACTTACTGTGGTCCAAACAGGTGGGAGTTGAAGTTAGGTAAGACAGAGAAGGGAATAGTATACTAATAATTGTCAAAAGGGAAAATACCAGCCTAGAACTGAACATCGAATACAGGCAAAAAGATACACATGATAACCTCTAAATGTATGTATTGCAATCCACAATGTGTAAGAGAAGGAAGAGAGAGGGAGAGAGAGAGAAAAGAGATAAAGAAAACCTTCCGTAGAGGCAGGACGGGGGAGAGGGGAGGGAATCGGGGACATTTGTGGTGGGAAATGGGCACTGGTGGATAGATGGGTGCTGGAACACTGTATGACCGAAACATGATCATCTTTGTAATGGTATATCTCATAAAAAATAAATAAATAAATAAAAATTGTGGGTAGTCTAGCTGGAAAAGAAAAAAAAAAGAAACTTACTGTGGTCATTTACATGAGTATGACCAGCTGGGTTGTTTCTTATTCAGCTCCACCCCTCCAACCTGCCCCTGTCCCCAGATCTCCCATCTGCTCTGTCCAATCCCCTTTCTGTAACGCACCTCAAACAGAGGATCCAGTCCCGGGCATCCATGAGGGTCTCTGGTTTTCTTGAGATTTGCTGCAGATTTTACCACTACCACCGCCCCTGGCCCAGAGTTTCTGGAATCTGAAATTTGGAAGCTATCCTTGTCATCTTTCAGGTTGATTATGTTTTCATTGGGAACCATCCTTTATATAAAACCTTAGTCTTTGATTCTCCCTTAGCCTCTTTCTTGCTCCTTGTATGAAGTTACTCCTAGTGTGCTGGCAGGGATAGAGAGTTCACGCCTCATCTCATGGGTCTCTTCAATGATGGAGAAACCCTGAATTGGAAGTTTCCACCAACAGTTCAAGGGTAACCTACCTCTACAACGATAAGACCAAAGTCTTGCCCGCTTTTCCTCCAGTGCTGGGCGTCATGGGATTACACAACAATGATACCGGGCAGACGTCGAATCCTGTTTTCCTTCTTGCCAACAATAGTCCACCCCTATCTATTCAATGTTCTTCCTTTTCCCACGCTGAATGTGTCTGAAACATGCTCCATCTACGGCTCCCAAAACCTTCTTTCTCTTGCAATTCTCAGAATGTGCCTCATTCCAGAGCACCGCTCTCCATTAGCATTCCCAGGATCATTTCCAGCCCTGCCAATATGGCTTGACTCAGCTGGAATACAAATCGCATCGTGCCTTTTGTGATCTGAACTTGTGCTTCTGTTCATTTCCATTGAAATCGCTTTTGTTGTTACAGCAAGAACCAAATCGCCCATTGCCTTGCCTTGAGATTCCACCCCCACCCCCTTGCAATTGTGCATTTTGTTTTCCGACACAATAACCAACTTTTACCTCTCTCTCTTGACTGGAGCGTGACATCCACAGCTCAGTGGAAGGAAGCAGAGGAAAAGAGATTTACATCGCTGAGTCGCTGCTTGGCCAGGCAACCGTGACAGATGTTTTATATACATGATCTCATTTAATCCATGTAATAACCCTTCAAGACAGGTGTGATCATTACAGTTTTATTAAGAAGGAAACTGAGGCTCAGTGAGATTAAGCAATTAACCTCAGGTCACAGAACTAATAAACGGCAGAGACAACTTCCAGAGAGCCCCCCCACGCCTCCCCACACCCCCTGCCTGTCACCCCTACCACACCCTGGTCCCAGTTTCTGAAATAGAATTTGAAATAAGAGTTCATTGTGGGGGAAGGGAAATGTATTCTTCTGTTAGAGACTGCTACAGGAAGGCTTCACAGTAAAACGTCACCATGTGACTCCCCATTCAAAATTTTCTAATGGCCATTCACTTGGAATGAATACAAATACCTTGGGATAGAATATTACACTCTCTTCCGTCAGTTGGAGAAGGTATAGCCCACGAACCAACTCCTCCCTCCATCCATCAACAGAAAATAAATTTTTTATTAGGATGGTGATATTTGGGGGCGCACTCCAGTGGTGCCCTGAGGCTTACTCCTGGCTCTGTGCTCAGGGTCACTCCCAGTCGCAGCAGGCAAACCATATGCAGTGTCAGGTATTAAACCAGAGCCAGCTGCCTGCAAAGCGAGAGCTTTTTTTTTTTTTTTTGGGTCACACCCGCAATGCTCAGGGGTTACTCCTGGTTCTTCACTCAGGAATTACTCCTGGCAGTGCGCTGGGGACCATATGGGATGCCGGGAATTGAACCCTGGTCGGCCGCATGCAAGGCAAATGCCCTACCCGCTGTGCTATCACTCCAGTCCCCAAGAGAGCCTTAATCTCTATACGTCCCCTACAAATAAAGTTTTATTGTAATACACGATGCCATGAATTGCCCCTATCATGTGTGTATGTTGCTATTCAGCCATCAGCAGAATTGTGTGGCTGGAACAGAGATCGTGTCCTGAAAAGCACAAAATCTGTATTATCTGGCCCTATATAAGGAGTCCACGCTTGCCAAGATGGTGCCAGTCCCATCTCCTCGCCTCCTGCCTTCACCCTCCGTCTTCCCTATACGCTCACTGCCCCGCTTTCTCTCTCCCCTTCACATTGATCATGCTCTTGGTTATCTAAGAACCTTGTACTTAGCCACTTATTTGGCCAAGAGCATCAGAATTTTCGCTCTTGTCTCCTTTACCTCTTTCTGCAATCATCTCAAATGTCAGCTATCCCCAGGGACCATCATAGATCACAGGGTCTGTCCTGCCTCCACCCTGTCACCCATCATTCTACTGTTCTGAAACGGAAGTTGTCTTTGCCACGTCTGTGATCATCTTCAACTTCCTATTTTTATTTATTTGCTTTTTGGGCCACACCAGGCCATGCTCAGAACTTACTCCTGCCTCTCTACACTCAGGAATTACTCCTGGCAGTGCTCGGGGAACCATAGGGAATGCTGGGGATTGAACCCAGGTTGACTGCAGGCAGGGCAAATGCCCTCCCTACTGTACTATGTCTCTGGTCCAGTTTCCTATTTTTCTCTTTCTTGTTGGGGGGTCACACCCGGCAATGCTCAGGGGTAACTCCTGGCTCTGCACTCAGGAATTACTCCTGGCAGTGCTTGGGGGACCACATGGCATGCCGGGGATTGAACCCGGGTCATCCACATGCAAGGCGAATGCCCTTCCCGCCGTGCTATCGCTCCAGCCCTAGTTTCCTATTTTTCATGCCTAGAGACACTTCAGTACTTACCTGCATCTCAAGTCCTACTTATTGATGAATGCGGTGATGTGTGAAGATGGGTTTGCACACTCAGAACCTGAGAAAGGAATCACTTATTCCAAGTCAAAATGTCAGTAATCATCTGACATTAAATAATCAGTTCATAAACATCAGGTCAGTGTTCACTACGTCCCAGCGAGGCATCAAGACTTCAAATCCATCACATGAGAAATTCACAAGAAAAGACTGAAATAAATCAATTCACAGAACTTTGTTTTTAGGAAGAGGCAAGTCTTGAACTATGTTTAGTGGGGGTGAGTGTTGGGTACAAAGTGAGCAGAACGCCATTCAAAGAAAGCATAAAGAACCTTCTGGAGGGAAGAGAAGGTTGATTAGCTGAGAGGAGACATTTCAGGCCCAGAGAAGAAACTCTGCAAGAAAAGGGAAGTATGAGGAAGACCCAGAAATGGGTCACAAATGGGGACCACCTGTTAGTTTGTGACTGGGACCAGATAGGGATAAAGACTCAGAATTTATTAAAGATAAGAAGGAAGGAATCCTGGGGGAACTTTAGAAGAATTCCCAGCCAGTAAAATTCAAGACACAATGACAAGAGCCCTTGTTTGCTTTAAAGAGGGGCATAGTGGAGGCCAGAGAGTTCATGCAGGGGTGAAGGAACTTGCGTTGCACGTGACCATCCCTGGTTCAATCCCGACATCACCAGAGGAATCTGGTGTTGAGCACAAAGCCAAGAGTAGGCTCTGAACACCATGCTCTGAACACCATGCTCTGAACACCACTGGGTGTGGAAACTCCCCCCCCCCCAAGTAAGAGAGGTATTACAGTATTATGCTCCTGCTCCAACCAGAATTTTGACTCTTTTGATAAAATGCAGGGGAAATAAATAGATATCACTTTGAGATCTCTTTCATTTGTTGAGTTAGTGGGTAAGGGTTAAAGGCTTGAGCTAAGATCCAGGCAATGGCAAAACAAAGGGAGAGAAGCGAAGAGCTAGGAAAAAAAATATTTCAGGGCTACAAAGAGCAGGCTTTGAGGACCGATGAGATGTGAACCAAGAAGACAGCTTCAAGGATGTTTTTGTGCTTTGGGGTGTGAAAACACCGACCACATCAGGAAATCAGATTCTTACACACATTTATGGACTAGAATCATGACGTTGAACCAGTGCCGTGTCTGAGCTGAGGCAACTTTGCTTTTACTCTCTCCTTTGATTTTATTTAGCAGCTTGGTTCTTCCTTTAGCTCCAAGAGATCCCTGGGATTGGGATTAGCTCTAGAAATTTAGGAAATGACTTTTCTCAACATTCATTCTTGTTAGCGAAGGATGGGTTTCGGGACCACACTCAACTGTGTTCAGGGCCTCATGCTGGCTCTGTGTTCGGGATCCTTCCTGGCCATGCACACAATCAAGCCAGAGTTGGCCACATTCAAGCAAGGGCCCCAGCCCCTGTGCTATCTCTCAGGCTCCTCTTAACATGCTCTAAAGATGAAAAGTCTTCAGCTTCTTCAGCGTCTGTATATTTAAGACCCAGTCAGTAATCGAAATATTCCATACCAGAAAATATCTACTCTAAAGAGGCACTCCTTCCCTCTTCCTTAACTCGTGACTACTATAAGAGAGAACTTAGAATGGAGACGGAGGTAAAACCCCTCCCTGTTGGGGAGAGGTTCCCTTTAGCTGCTGTTTCCCATCCGAACACTATGGTCTGAAGCTGATGGGCATGCAGAGGAAAGCGCTGTGGCAATTCACCACAACCGAGCCCATTGGGTTGGCACCTGTGGCTTCAACCAGCAGGGTGGGTGGCAGAGAATGAGACAGATGGATGCTGTGGCATGTTCAGCTTGCAGGCGAGCCTCAGCAGTGCTACACAGCGGGATAAGCTGCCATTTATTGAACATGATTTCTGATCCCCACCCTGGCTCCGGGGCGCCAGACACGTGAGCCATTGTTGAAGCTGACAGATTCATTAAAGACAGTTAGTAGACACATCACCTTTAACAGGTGTTTTAAGAGCAGAGGCTGGACTATTTCCTGCCCCAACAGCAGGCACCTTTAAAGTCTCATATAACGTCAGGAGAATTTCCTATTCTAGTCTTGCCTGGGCACACATTTGTGGCTACCCTCAACTTGTTTTATTCTATTTTTGCCTTGGCGCACATTTGCTGCCCTCCTGTCTAAACTAGCTGAACTTGTTTTACCCAGGGGCCGATTCTAAGCTGGAGGGACTTTGATTTCCTACAAAGGCCCATTGCTGGCAGTGGCCAGCATCCCCACTCAGGACCTACCTGTGAAATGGTGAAAGCTGGTTGCCCCAAGCTGCCCTTTCTCCCAAAGGGCAATTTCTAAGCCCCCCAAATGTTCTCCAGGGATTCTCCGCCTGATAGTTTTCAAGCCACTTCCTACCATGGCGCATGTTTAAAACAGTTCCAGCCTGGGGGCAGAGCAATAGCAGAGCGGGTAAGGCTTGCACTTGCACGTGCCCTACGTGGGTTCGATCCCCGGCATCCCATATGGTCCCCGAGCACCGCCAGGAGTAATTCCTGACCAAAGAGCCAGGAGTAACCCCTGAGCATTGCTGGGTGTGACCCAAAAAAAAAAAAAAAAAGCTCCAGCCTGGGACCAGAGCAATAGCACAGTGGGTAGGGCATTTTGCCTTGCACAAAGCTGACCTGGATTCGATTCAGGCATCTCATATGGTCCCCCGAGCATTGCCAGGAGTAATTTCTGAGTGCAAAGCCAGAAGTAACCCCTGAGCATTGCTGGTGTGACAAAAAAAAAAAAAAAAGAAAAAGAAAAAAAAAGAAAAAGCTCAAGCCTCCTTCTGCTGAGCTCTGTAGGGAACAATGCTCTGCAGCCCCAGCGGAGACCCAGGTTCACTCCTCAGGAAGCACATCGGGCTCCTAGAGACATGTCCAAGAGACGTCATAATGTCCCACACTTTCCTCCCATGACGTAGGATCTGAGCTTGCTGACCAATGGGAAAAGCTCCCTTTTCCCTTTGTAGGAAATCAAAAACCCTCCAGGGCGGAATCAGCCCCTGGGTAAAACAAGTTCAGCTAGTTTAGACAGGAGGGCAGCAAATTCTCCCACTGAGAGACTTCTCTTAAAGCCCACTTGCTCAATTGGGTTGAGTGGATAATTCTAGCTCCCTTCCAAGGGGGTGGTCCACAGTCAACAACTCCTTTCATAGAATTCCTCCCCTTTTTTTCTCACCTCTAAGTATCTCCCTTACTTTATTTTGTCAAGACAGACCCTTGACCAATCCTGTGAAATGCATTGCTCTTAGGGGCAGTGGATCATTTTTTGAGAAATTAGTACAGTAAGCAAAACTATCCCCATATGTTAAAGAATACAAAAATCTTATCCCAGAAAATTGTCTTCTCCATTTCAGTCCCTCTCCATCCCCCATTCACAACAAGGGGATTGATATCTTGTGATGTCTAGGGCTTCACATAAATGGAGTCATACAATATTCATCTCTGTCTCCTTCATCACCATGATTTCTAGTAATTTTATCAATGTTACTGCTCGAACTTTTCATTCTCCTTTTTTTGCTGTGTAGTATTCACACAGTTAAGTGTGGGCAAGTCCACCAAGTCGATACTCTTTTTGTATGAATATTGTATTCCCTTGTGTGATTGCTATGTAATAGTTCACTGTGTGTAAGCATCCTGTTGTATTCCCTATATACACCAAAGTGCTTTCCACCCCTCTGTTTATGGGAATCAGGCTAGTTCTAGTTCAATCTACGGTGAAGGCAACCAATATAAATCTCTCTTGGGAAAATGCCTTCTATTACCATGGGATCAGAGAACAGGGACACCTTCAACTTTGGAAGTTTCTTCCAAACCTTCCCCAGAGCATCAGCCACTGTATGCTCCCTCAGCTACCGATGAAAGAGCCGGTTCCTCCCCATCCATACCCGACCCTTATCATCAGATTTCAAATCTTCACTTTCGTGGGTATAAACCATTACCAGTGCCCATAGCCTACATGTTCAGTGCCCCTCTTTCTCCTGCCCTCTCTGTGCCTCATGTAAAATCATAACTTTTACAAGATTGGATTCATGTGACAGCACACACCCACTGTCCTGTCATCTTCCAGAATTCCATGTTGATTCACTTTCTTTGGGAGCCAAACAGCCATCCATTTTCCCTTTGACCTTTTATTTTTGTGGCTACCTCGGCACTGTGCACACCCACTTACCATCAGGGACTTGTCCACAGATTAGGGAGTTTGGTGTTGCTAACCTTCAGGGTTTAACTGCAAACCAATGAGTCCAGGGGTTCAGGAGTGTTTAATGTGGGACTCTGGCTACATTTATGAAGCTTGGGGGTGGAGGAAGTCAGGGATAGATAATTCAGGGAAGTATTAAAGCCCAAATAAATATTCAACTTTCTAGGCAAAATTATGCCAAATTTTCATATCTGTGGGGAACTGACCTCAGGAAGATAAGCAAAGAGCTTTCTACAGAGTCTTTGGAAGATCATAGCCTTTATAACTTGCAGCCCTTAGAAGAGAGAAAATTTGCTCCATGATTATGCTGTCCTTCATTCTGTGAGTTCCCTATTTTTTCAATAAGCAGAGGTGGAAAAGGAACCTGGGGCCTCATCACCCCCACTCATTCTTGAGGCCCCCAAATCCCAGCTGGTCATGCATTTGTCTAGATCTCCCCAGGACACAGACCGGCCTCCCACCAGACTCAGTTTTTGAAAGTCCCTGAAATTTTTGGAGGTTTCACGGAGCCGGAGCACACATCTGACCTCGGCGTAGATTTCATCACCCAGCTGGCCCCTGTCTGAACCTCTGCTTCCATAGAGAATTCTTGAAATCCATCCTATTCTCCACCTGCAGCTGTTTTCTGGGATTTGAAAAAAAAGATACGGTATTTGTGAGTCTCCCTACTGCCTCTGTTCCTTCATCTCTGAGCACCCTCCAAAACGCTTTTGCTTCCAGGTTTTGTCCTTGGTGTCCAGTGATTTCCATCTAATCACACGACAAGTCACACACTATGAAACCCAGCCAACACTCTACATCAGTTGGCAAAGTCAAGACACAGAGTCAAGATGCCATCTTGATGGCAGGCAGTAACTTGAGACCACAGAGTGTCAGAAGTCAGCCAAGAGCCATACCTCCTCCCCAGTGGACATGAGGCTGGTGAAATGGAGCTGTCCACTTTCACCATTAATCCAACGGAGCCTCAAAGCACTGGAAAAGGATAGAACTGAATGAGTTCTATCCTCTCTAAAAGGATAGAGACTGACTGAATGAGTTCAGTGTCATTGCTTTAGAGCCTCCAATAAACCCAACAAATTAACCCAACAAATGACTCAACCCAAAAAATAATTTTGACTTACACACACACACACACACACACACACAACACACACACACACACACACACACACACACACTGCTAGAGGCAAGGGTTACAGAGGGGAACAGGAGGAACAGGGAACTTCAGACCAAGTAGAGAGAAACTAGCATTCAACAAACCATCTTGTTGCCAGGGAGGTGGGTGAGGGGAGGGGAGTGCCCTGGAGACAGTGATGGAGGGACAGTTCACACTGGACATGGGCATGAAGCTGGAACATCCTAGGCTTGAAACAATCATTAGCATTTTCACAAATCACTGAGACGAAATTAAAATTGGATAGAAGTATAAAAAATAAAGTATCTTCATATATTTTCAAAAATGATGGAGTCCAGAGTGCTGGTTGAGCAGGTAAGGCATTTGTTTATCTTGCACACAGCCAAAGTGGGTTCAACCCTGGCAAACCAGGTGATCCCTGAGCCCTCCAGGAGTGATCCCTGAGTGCAGAGTTAGAAGTAAGCCCTGAGCATCCCTGGGTGTGTCTCTCCCCCTACCACCATCACCACCAAAAATAAGCAAAAGCTTTACATGTTCCCAGGTTGAGTCTCATCAAGGGACTCAACAAGTCAACTAGTTACAGCTATAGGGATTGGCTGACTTCCAACACTGCTGCCTGAGTATGCTGTCTGTTACTATCCTAAAAATAAGCTAACAATGACATGAAGAAATCCATAACAGGTCAGCTGTGGGGGCGCATCTGCTTGGATAATACTTCCAGGAAACAGTCTACACGGAAATAAGTGAAGGAAAGGCCTTCACATGCTTCTACTTCTCCGTCGCTCCTGATGGCGTGTGGGGAGACAGGGAGGGCTGACAGAACTGCCTTGCATTCCCAGAACCCTTCATCTGTCCCGATCCGACACCCCCCCATCCCAAGCAGCCCCTCCCGTCTCTCAACTCCTCAGAGCTACCCAGCCCAAAAGCCCCTTTGGAGACAGAGTCCAACGGCTCTTGGAAGGGGGCCAGAGATTCTGGATGAGCGGCTGTCTGCTTCTTCAGGACTATGTTCTGCTGGCCCTGGTTGCTTGGGAGGGAAGCGAGGGGTGGAGGTCTGCTGACCTGCTTGCTGGCCACCATGGCGGCCAACACCCGGACAGAAAAATAAGTTTCTACAAAGTGGGGGTGGCAGGGTTTCAATGCCACTGGAATAGAGCAACCACAACGGCCAACCGTGGGCAGAGGTGAAACCACTGTTTGTGAGCATCTTTTTTTTTTTTTTTTTTTTTTTTGCTTTTTTGGGTCACTCCCGGCAATGCTCAGGGGGTTTCTCCTGGCTCTGCACTCAGGACCCACTCCTGGCAGCGCCGGGAACCATATGGAATGCCGGGATTGAACCCGACCGGCACAGGCCAGCTGCGTGCAAGGCAAACACCCTACCCGCTGGGCTATCGCTCCGGCCCCTGTGAGCATCTTTTAAAGATTCTGTCTACGTGATGGAAAGGTGACCCAAGCACGGTGCAGGCAAACACTCCTCCTAGCGCATAGTTTGAGGGAATGGCCACACAGCCTGGGAGCAGCGGCTTGACAGACGGCCACTCCCCTCTTGCTGGTACTCCCCCAACTGCCCACCCCCGAAGCCTCCGAACTCCTACCGCAGCTGTTTCCGTTTTTTATTACGATTCTCTCCGCCTTTCATTTCTCAGGCCAAAGAGGAGCTGGGGCGGGAGGGGGGGGCGGGGGTGCCCATCTGTTCCCTGTTTGCCCTTTCCCCTGTTCCCAAAAAGCACAGCACACGCACACACACGTGCACACACCACCCCTCGCCAGGCCTCCTCTAGCTCCTTGGGGGACAGAGAGGGAAACCCAAGGACAACAGTCCTCACCCCTGAGGCCTCCGGGACCAGGAACCACACACACGGGGGAGAGGAGGGGCGTCCTCGGGAAGGCAGCCGCGGTGAGAGGCCCGCACCTCCCTGAAAACAACAGGTTTCCGCCTGCAATGACTATCCGCTTGGTTTCCTTTGGACTTGCATTTTCTGCAAATGCAATCGGAAGGCAGCCAGCCCAGGCCTCGTGACTGAAGGAATGTTCGACGTGAACGGAGCAAGCTGCTGGCCCCTGGCCGTGGACCGGAACCAGGATAACCTTGTGCTTGAGAACAGCCACACACGGTGGGAAGCAGCCGAAGCCCAGAGCCGGTCTCCAGGGGCCTCTGAGCACCTCACAGGACATAACGTGGTGCAGTCCCTCTGCAGGGCTGGAGGGCTTCCTGGGGCCCCTGACATTCTGGCTCCTGCTCATCCCTAGTGGCTCACTTCAGGAAGTAGCCATGGCTGGGTAAAAGCTGTGACCGTCTGTCTCTGCTCCTCCTTTCCTGAACACCATTTTTCTAGATGGTTCCTAAACCTTTAGGGGAATTGTCCAGCCCTGTACCCCCACACACTGGGAATCCCTCTCTGGGTATCTGTGGGGAGCCCACCTCGCTCTGGACACTTCTGCTGGGGAAGCAGGATGTGGCCATCACAGCACCACTGGCCCTTTGTCCCGGAGGGTCTCTCCCTGGGTCACACGGCTTCTAGTAGCAGTTTCCTCTCCAGGTGTAGACACCTCGGGTTTTCTGTGGATACCCCCATGGCCTCTGGGGAGCACAGTTGCCTGGGGCGCTGTCACTGCTTGAGGATCCGTCCATCTGCGAGGCCTTGGTCTAGGGCGCGGGCCCACCAGCTCTCTGGACTTAGAACTCAAAACCTGATGCATCTCCAGAGACACAGAGAGAACCTGCAGGCCCTCGTGGGGGCCTTTCCCGCACTACCCGGAGGACTCCTCGTCCCCATGTCCTGCCTCCCACTGCTTGACGGCTGCAGACGGCGGAGTCTCGCGCTTGGTATTTTACACTGTAAAATATAACGCCTGTAGCAGGTATAATGAGCTCAGTCCAGCGGATCACAGAGCCAGCCCTCAAAAAGGACATATCAGTGAATGGAGTAGGAAGGCAGGAAGGCAGGCAGGCAGGCAGGAAGGCAGGCAGGCAGGCAGGCAGGCAGGCAGGAAGGAAGGAAGGAAGGAAGGAAGGAAGGAAGGAAGGAAGGAAGGAAGGAAGGAAGGAAGGAAGGAAGGAAGGAAGGAAGGAAGGAAGGAAGGAAGGAAGGGAGGAGGAGGGAGGGAGGGAGGGAGGGAGGGAGGAAGGGAGGAAGGAAGGAAGGAAGGAAGGAAGGAAGGAAGGAAGGAAGGAAGGAAGGAAGGAAGGAAGGAAGGCAGGGAGGTAGGAAGGAAGGGAGGGAGGGAGGGGAGGGAGGGAGGGAGAGAGGGAGGGAGGGAGGAAGGAAGGAAGGAAAAAGAGGAAGGGGAGAAGGAAGGAAGGAAGGAAGGAAGGAAGGAAGGGAAGGAAGGAGGGAGGGAGGGAGGGAGGGAGGGAGGGAGGAGGGGAGGGAGGAGGGGGAGGGGAGGAGGGAGGAGGAGGAGGGGGGGAGAGGAGGGGAGGGAAGGAGGGGAGGAAGGGGAGGGGGGGGGGAGGGGGAGGGAGGGAGGGGAGGGGGGGGGGGGGGGGGGAGGGGGGGGGGAGGGGGGGGGAGGGAGGGGGGGAGGGGGAGGGGGGGGGGAGGGGAGGGAGGGGAAGGCGGGAGGGAGGGAGGGAGGAAGGCAGGGAGGGAGGGAGGGAGGGAGGGGGAGGCATGGAGGAGGGAAGGGAGGGAGGAAGGGAGGGAGGGAGGGAAAGGCCTCTGTGTTTTTGCCCTCCCTCCACAGATCACACAAGAACTTTCCCTCCATGGGGTAACCCAGAGGAGCTCCCGCTGTCCGGAAGGAAGCCCTGCATCTCCTTATCTACAGGAACAGGGTCACTGGGCCTCAGGACCGCGGGTCTAAGGAAGCTCTCAGCTGCTCCCAATCCCTTCCCAGCCTGACTCTGCAGTGGTTGGGATCAAAGTCCAGCACGTCCAGGGAAAGTTGCGTCCCGAGAACGAAGCGGAGCTTATTCTAGCGCCTGAGGAAGCCTGAGGAAGCCTGTTGGACTGCTTCCTTCTCTCCCTCAACGGCCTCAAGTCATCAATTTCAAGCTACTAGTAACAAGACCAAGAGTTTTCAGAGTCCTATGTGCGGCACGCAATGAGCTATCTCCCATCAGCTGGAAAATCCGCTCCATGGCCATTTAAGTTCTGTCCAAGCTCCTGACCATTAAGGAACGCTTAGAAAGATTCCCAGAGTCACAAGGAGAATTGCTCTACGCAATTGCGTCAAAGCCAGTGGACAGAGGAGGGGTTGTGACAAGTGTCTGATGTGTCTGGAGATCACAAAGCTGACCCAAGCTTTGCCATGTTCAGTGCTAGTCCACTGATGCCTACAAGGCAGTGCTACATGATCGCAACCCATTATTGTTGTTGTTGTTGTCGTTGTTGTTGTTATTATTGTTATTATTATTATTATTATTATTATTATTATTGGGGAAAAAAAAACTAGTCCACTCACTCCATCCTCAGAAATGAACATCAATTGTCGAGGCTGAAGGACCCCATGGACGTGCTTGGTGAGTCCCCGTGGGATAGACCCAAATGGCAAAGTCTGTGTGTGACGCTAAAAGTCAAAGGAAATATCGACTCTCAGGGCTGCAGCCTCGGCCCTTGCGCTTGGGTCTGGACACTGGCTCCATAGAGCAGTCCCCTTAGTACACTTCAGGGGCTGCAGGGAGCTGTGCCAAGAGCCAAGGCCTGTGCGGTCATGTCTGTGTGAGCGATGCCAGGGAGCCACACGGGCAGCAAAGAACAAGTCAGCAGCGCAGACCCCATTTGCTTGCTCAATGTGTTCCTCACTGCCCCAAAGGGGGACACCTTGCCTGTGCTTCCCCCACCCCCCCTCCTGCTCTTCCTCCTCCTCTTCTCTTCCTCCTCCTCCTCTTCTTCCTCCTCCCTCTCCTCTTCTTTCTCATCCTCCTCTCCATCCTCTTCTCCCTCCTCCTCCTCTTCCTTTCCCTCCTCCCCTCCTTTGTGCTGACTCAGCCCCTGCCCTGTGGACTCAGGGCCCTTCTATCCCCTGTCCTGGCTCTGACCACACCGGGTCACCGTCCTCTGCTCCTCTACAGCTCTCCAGAAGCCTCGGCTGCAGTTTTTTGTAGTCCCTGTTGTTTCCTTATGACTTGGGCTCCTGCTCCTCCAAAGGACTCCAAAGGAAAGCAAGGCCCTAAGAAAGATCTGGAACATGCTGGGACTGACGCTTGTCTGTGCCATGGGGCTCAGGCTGGCCTGATTCGGGCTGTGCAGAGAGACTGGCTGACTGCCCAGGCCAGGCAAGCAGAGAGCCAGAAGCTAGGGGCTTGGGAGCTCCTGTACACCGGAAGGGGCGGGGACCCCTCACAGCTAGACACGGGGAAATTCACCTCCTCCTTCCTGCTGGCCTCTGGAGCTACCCAGAGCCCCCATAGCGGCTTCCCCAGCCTCTCAGTGTCCTCACAGCAGAGCAGCTCAGAGGCTACACTCTCTCAGGGGCGTTTAGTTATGGAAGAGTCTTCTAGGAAGCTCCCTGGGGTGTGCTTTCATTAGTTACTAATTGTTTCCCTGCCCTCTGCAGTTGCCATGACCCGCCAGGCAACGCTTCATTGAAGTGCTCACACACTTGGTTGTGAAGCTCATCAAGGGCCGCACACTTCCGAAGGGGCCTACACACTCGGCCGGTGCTCACACGCTAAGTGCTCACACACTCGGCTGCAGTGCTCACACTCAGTGCTCAGGAAGGGGGTTGCCAGGGATTAGATTCTTGACCCACCTCGCTAGCTACCCTTGGCCTCTGGCTGTCCTTAAGATGATTAGTCCCACCTGCCCTCCAGGCCTACTCACCTCCCGAAGGAATCATTTATGCCAAGGGGCCCCAGAGATAGTACAGTGAGTGTGTTGGCACCTACCTGGCCCGTGGACAACACGGATTTGATCTCCGGCACCCATATGGTCCCCTGAGCACAGCAGGAGTGATCCCTGAGCACACAACCAGGAATAAGCCCTGAAAACCCACCTCTAGAGAACCCCCAAAACAAAAAAGTTATTTATGCCACAGTTGGACTCAATTTTAACTGAAAACTGAAGGTTAAAGCAAGGTTTGTTTAATTTATAACAGTGTTCCCAGGAGTAAAAATTAATGACGTGGGTCTGGAGTGATAGGAAAAGGGTTAGGTGCTTCCCTTGCACACACAGAGCCTGCCATGAGTAATCTCTGAGCACTGCTGAGTGCTCAAAACAAAACAAAACAAATGAAAAAGTTTTGCCTTCCCAAACAGGTTCCCAGTGAACACGTGGGAGGCAGTCCATTCTGCAAACAGAAACAGCATGTGGCTTCAGAAATGCTCTTGGGCCCCTCAGAGCAGCAGGGAGGGTGTTTTCCTGGGCGCAGCCAACCCAGGTTCAATCCTAGGCTTCCCATATGGCCCCCAGCGCTGCCAGGTGTGATTCCTGAGTGCAGAGCCAGAGGTAACCCTGAGCATCACCGGGTATAGCCCATCCCCCATAGAAAGTAAAAGAATTACTCTATACCCTGCAGTTAATTGTTCTGGTTATTTTCTTAGCACTTCTACTTTCTGTTGAGTTCATCATTAATCTGCTTATCTGGTGCTATACATTCATCCGTTGGCGTACCGATCTTCATGGCTTTCCACTCAGAACATTCTAGATTTTATTTTTATTGTGGAGGGGGAGGGTCGCAGGCACAGGAACCATACCCAGTGGCGTTTAGGGCTTCCTTCTAGCTCCGTGCTCAGAAAGCAGATGCTTTCAGTGGGGTTGGAGGACCCTGTGGGATGCTGGGGATCGAACCCAGGCCGACATGTGCCCTGTCAGTGTCTTCCCCACTAAACTATCTCGCCTCGGGGCCGGAGCGATGGTCCAGCGGGTAGGGCATTTGCCTTGCACGTGGCCGGCGTGTGCCGGCCTGGGTTCGATCCCCGCATTCCATATGGTCCCCGAGCACCGCCAGGAGTAATTTCTGAGTGCAGAGCCAGGAGAAACCCCTGAACATTGCCCGGCGTGACCCAAAAAAAAGCAAAATAAATAAATAATTAATTAAAAAAATAAAAAATAAACTATCTCGTCTCTCCGGCCCACAACGTCTCGGATCTTAACGGGTGAAGCCATACATATTAGTGGTCCCTTTCAATGATGGATCCAAAACACATTTCCCAGGCATTTCCTGGATGGCCGCCTCAGATTTTCATTGATGAAGGTGCTGAATGGAACCATGACCAACTAGAGGCCAAGGACCCACTTGAAGCTTTTTCTGTGCTGTTGCACAAAGGGAGTATTGAGTGGCTGCTTGCATCTATCTACGTCCCACCCAAAGGTCCTGCCAACCTCCTTGGCCAACTCAGTCACCACCAGGCCTGTGCCAAAACTCCCTGAAGAGTTGATTGGTCCTTCTGCCGTGGTCTCTAAAATGAGAATCCCAGGGGGCAAGAGGAGAGAGGGCATTTGCCTTGCATATGGCCAACCGGGTTTGCTCCCTGGCATCACATATGGTCCCCCAAGCACTCACAGGAGTAATTCTTGACTATAGTGCCAGGAGTGACCCTGAGCATCTCCAGGTGTGACCCAAAAAGCCAAAATCTAAAAGAAAATGAGACTCCATAGCAATAGACTTCAAGAAATAGGTCTAGTGCTATGGAGTCAAGAAATAAACTTGACTATTTCTGAGTCCACATTTAAAGCGTGAGAGCGGCAGTGGAACGTCCACCCCACTGACCACAGGCTGGACTGTGGTCAGGCGCCACTCCTGGTGGTGCTCAAAAGACCATCTGGGGTGCTTGGGGATCATTTTGGTAACCGGTTTGGGAATGCAAAACTTGGCATAAGAATTGCAGTGGAAACGGAGGAGTCAGAGGCTAGGTAAGACAGAAAATGGAACAGGGTGAACAATTGTCGAGGATACTAATGCCAACCTAGACTGAGCATTAAATCGAGGCAATAGGATACACATGACAACCCTTTAATGTATGTTCTGTAATCCATGTCTGGAAGGGAAGAAAAAGAGAGAGAAAGGGAAAGAAATAAAGAACCTGCCATGGAGGAGGGCGGGGGAGGGGGAGGGACCGGGGGCGTTGGTGGTGGGAGTGGGCCTGGGGCGGGTGGGTGCTGGAACACTGTATGACCAAACCCAAATATGAACTTTTTAATTGTATATCTTTGTAATTGTAATAAAAAATTAAAAAAATAAAAATAAAATACAGAGAAAAAAAAAAAAGAATGCGGGAAGAGTCAGACGCACCCCAGACCACCCTCACTTTAGGCTGCTCAGTGGTCTGAAGAGAAGCCGCTCAAAACTAAAGTGTCCCTGAGCCAGAGCAATAGCACAGCCGGGAGGCGTTTGCCTTTCACACTGCTGACCTGGGATTCTATCCCTAGCATCCCATAGGATCCCTGAGCACTGCCAGGAGTAATTCCTGAGTGCAGAGCCAGGAGTAACCCCTGAGTATCGCTGGGTATGACTGAAAAAAAGCCACAAATAAATGAATGAATAAATAAATATGTCCCTGCAGTTACTTCATTCTGGCCATCAACTCCTGTCCAGGGGCAAGAAGATCCACCATCCGTGAGCCAGTGACTGAGCCTTCCAGAACTCTCCCAGGCGCTGAGAAATCTGCAACAATGTATCAGAGAAAATCAAGTCTCTGCCTCCAGCTGTGGTGCCTTGGGCCCTCCAGATGGGGAACCTTGGGGGGGTAGTGGGTGCTGGTCACCCATCATCTAGGCCCAGAGAGGGAACCCCCAAGAGGGAGAAGGGTGCTCAGTGACACCTACCCTGTGGGAACAGCCCACTCTGCAGAAAGGAGTTTCGTGCACCCGACTTTGCCTCTTAAGACTGTGGACAGCAGCTGTGTCCCAAGCTACAGTGGAACGCGGAAAACGGCAGCAGATGGAGCGGGGACCCCATGCACCTCTAAGCCCTTCCCTTGAGCCCTCCAGCCCCTCTTCCCCAGCTGGGCTAAGGAGCACTTTAGGCTGAGCCCTTCCCCAAGGACACATGAATGGTAAGTCCCGGAGTCGTGGTCTGGAAGGATCTAGAAAGAAGAGTTCCCTTGGAGACCCAACGTCTCCCTGCACCCCTCTCCCCACCCCCACAAACTTACAATCATCTGCCCCACCTGCTCCCCCAGCCAGCCTCACCCCCAGTTCCAGGGTTGGCAGGAGTTAGGAGTCATGTGGGCCCAATTATTCCACACTCCCATTCCACCTTCTGGGGCATCTGCCAAGGGCTGGAAGGGGTGAGAGCTGGGTCTGGGCTGAGGCGCTGTGAGCCACGCGAGGGGTGTGGGTCCCCACCCCACACAAACTACCTTCCTCCTAGCGGGTGCACTCACAATCCCACCCCGACGAGACACCCCAGGAAGCCGGAGGCTTGCCATGGGGGGGAGATGAGGGAGCAAAAGAGGACAGGAAAGAGAAGGGAAGAGGGGGAGAGAGGGTTGGTAAAGAAAAAGAGGCCAAGGAGGAGAGGAGATGGGGCAGGGGGAGGGAGGGGCGCGGAGGGAAGGTAGGGGAGGGGGGGCGCGGGCGGAGGAGTGGGCGGAGGAAGGGGCCGCCTCAAAAGGGGAAGATGCTTTTCCCAGGGAAATGCGCCGAGGCTGGTGCCCATTAGCGGCCCGGCGCATAATGAGGCGGGGACCGGCCCATTGTCATGCAAATGTATTCAGTTGCCAACACGCTCTCCGGGACGGCTCGCGGCCGAGGAAGTTTCTCACACTGCCCCAGCCAATGGGCGGCCGCGGCCTCTGCTCCATCTTTCATTAATTATTTTAACCCCCCCCACCCCTGCAAGGCTGGTTTTCAGCTCGGACCCCTTGCACTTCCCAGCTGCCGCCGCCTACTTTCCATTCTAGAGCGGCGGACGGCGTCCAGCCCGGGAAAAACGCGAGGAGAAGCTGGGACAGGCGCCTTCCAGGGCCCAGCGAAGGGGGCGGGGGCGGAGGGAGGGGACAGAGGGGCGCAGGGCAGCCCGTCTCAGAGCGCCGGCCCTCTCCCAGGGTCCTTCATTCAGCCTGAGAATAGGGGTGCTTAGAGTGGGGCTCCCAGTCGGGGGCTCCCATGCCCCCGTGGTTGGCACTGCCAACCTCTTCCTCCTTTGTCCACTGAGCAGGCAAGAGCCCGGCTGCCCGGCAGTGGGCTGAGACCCCTCTGACCCCTCTACGTGCCTCAGTTTCTCTCTCCGTGAAGTGGGGGTGCAGCCATCCTCACTCCCTCCGTCCCCCACCCGCAGGCTGAAACGCCATTGCCAAGCACCGCAAACCACGCCAGGAGCTGGACCCGGGCTTTTCGCCACTGCTGCTATCTTGACTGCGTCCCCCATCCGCCACTTTCTTTAGAGGGGCTTCTTTAAGCTCTCCTTTCCGCTCTCAGCCAGCCACTGCCCCACCAGGCAGCAGGGGTCACCCCCAAAGCACCTCCCTAGCAGACCTCTGACGGGGCTGAGGCCAGCAGAGGCGCTCGCAGAGGCACTTTCTAGAAACGCATTCAGGGTTCTCCCAGGCGTGCAGGTCGGAGCAGGACACAAATTACATGCAAATCACATGCAAATCTCTATGTAATTCGGGAGAGTCACCCTCCCACAGCTCCACTTCCCAAAGGGTCGCTTTCTGCTGGGCTGGAGGGTGTTTGCATGAGAAAGGGTGGACCCTGAAACTTGTCCCAGGAATTTCGGTGGGGGGTCTGGGCTGAGGGAAGACATTCCTGCAGCCAGGGACGCTGAGCCCGGGAAAGCGGAACGCTCAATGCCGCAACACCCAGAGCAGGGGAGCAGCAACCTCTGGACTGACTAGGCTGGGGAGGCGCCCCCCCTTTTCCTTCTGGTCTGGGGCACCCCAGATACCCCTCATCCTCCTCCTTCATCAACTTCTTCTTTTGGGTGTTTGAGCCACACCTGGCACTGCTCCGGTTCGTGCCCACTAGGGGACCATGTGGGGCCTGAGACGGAACCGGGATCCTGCATGCTCCCGCCTCTAAAGCTATGACCCTGCCCCCCTGCCCCCCATGGTCCCTCATGGGCCCCAGGAACAGAGAGAGGCCCAGGGTCAGGCACTTGCTTCGCATAAAGATGACTCTGGTTTGATCCCCCACACTGTAACTCTGTTCCCTGAGCACAGTCAGGAGGAAGCCATGAGCACTGTTGGGGGAGCCTCCAGAAGGAATCTGGAACATTCCCGCTCTTTTGGGGGCCTCCAGAAGGAATCTGGAACATTCCCACTCTTTTGGGGGCCCCCAAGTGGTGTTCAGGCAGGAAACACCAGGGAGATTCTTGGCCAGCTGGGAAGGTGGGTTTCATGCAAGGTTCTGAGGATGCGACACAGCTCAGGGAATTCCAGGGCTGCAACACGTCATGTTCATGGGACCACATGTGCTAGGAATGGGGGCAGGGCGGAATGGGGGTGTTGCTGAATGAGGGCGGTGGAGGAATGAGGGGACGCAGCTGACATGTCTAAGGACTATACAAGCTCTTCATTTTCCGGAGGGTGGAGGGGTGGGTGAGGCCGTGCTCAGGGCTGACTCCTGGTTCTGCTCTCATAGGACACTCCTGGTGGAGTTCATGGAGCCATAGGCTGAAGGCCACCCTGGATAGGCTGCTTCAAGGCTAATGCCCTTCCCACTGCATCCATTCTCCAGCCCTGTGTTATCTTTCTTCTTTGTTTGTTTGTTTTGGTTATGGGACTACTCTGGGCAATGCTAGGGGGTTATTCCTGGTTCTGCACTCAAGAATTACTGTTGGCACCCAGGAGGATGGTCCATAGTTGGAAGTTTGCCACAAGTGGTAGTGGTGGGGAGGGCAGCGGGGTTGCAGCCATGGGGCATTTGGTATCGTTCATTCCCTTGAAGCAGTTGCACATGCAAGGGCCTGGCGTCTGAACACTATCTGAAAGCTGTTTGAAGGACGGAGGACCAACGGGATGATGGTGGGTGTGGGCGGACATGGCTGGGATCCTCCAGCCTTTGCCATGGACCTGAAGGATAGGATGCCGCTTCCTTCACACACCAGAAGGGGAAAAAGGGAGACTGAGAATGTGTGTGTGGGGTGGGGGTTCAGCCTTTCTCTGCACCTTTGCTCTATGTTAGTGCTTCCGTGAAAGGAACACAGACCACCTTTGGTTCTGGGTTTGTGAAAACAATGGGAGCTTGTTCATCCTAGAGCCTAGGATGGTTCTAGAAGTTTCTAGAAGTTTCTAGCAGGCTCTAGCACAGATTGGATGCTTCATCACTGTCAGCTATTCTTCACTACAGGCAGCATTGGTGGCAACCAAGGAACCATCAGGGTTGGGATCAAAGGCATGTCACCCCCCCACTCACAAGCCTCCTGGTTGGAGGGGTGAGCGCTATGAAGAGGCTTATAAGAAGGGTTCTCTGACCAGGTGAAAGAGTCTCCAGAACAGATTCTGAGTGACCGAGAGGTCAGTTGCAAGAGGACATCCGGCTTCCAGATCACAGGCAACCCTGCTTTGGCGTCTTCTGGGCCTGGCTCCCCGCTGCTCACAGGGGAACTAACCAGCTATATTTGGGGATGCCTGGTGGGGGCAGAATCTTCCAGCATCTGGAAGGTGGAGACCGAGGGGCCAAGACCTCAGGGCTCCTGGAAACCAGACTGTCATGTATGAGGGAGAGTGATGCAGCCAGGACATCTTGGCGCTTGAGTCATTAGAGTCTGGTGCCTGCAACAAACAACCGCTACAGGACACAGCAAACCCCAACTCCTCTGTGAATCTGCTCCTCAGGGAGATCGCTCTTCTGTCATGGAAATGACGCTGATGGAGAGAGGAGTGATCCCAAGAGGGGCCTGTGGATTTGCCCTCAAAGAGCTTTTCAAAGAGAAAATGCAAAAGAGGGACTAGAGTGATAGTACAGGAGGTAAGACGCTTGCTTTGCACACAGCTGACCAAGGCTTTGATCTCTGGCATCCCATAGGGTTCCCTGAGCTCACCAGGAGTGATCACTGAGCACAGAACCAAGAGTGAGCCTTGAGCACCTCTGGGTGTGACCCCAAACCAAACTGAAAGATAGAAGTCCAGCATGAGGGAGCAACAGGCAGTGACCATTAGAATCCAAGCACCAACGCCCAGGTACAGGAACCGGCAAAGCTCCTGGGAAACAGGTGGGCACCTGGGAGGTCCCTGAGGCAGGTCTAAGGTCTGGCTTCACTTCATGAGGACGAAGGGCCTTGATCTGCTTTGTAGGAGAGGTTTCTCGCACTCCCGACTCCCAACGCTTAGAGAATTCTCCTGGCTGCCCTGAGCCCCACATAAACTTCCAGGAGTGCGTCTTCCCCACTCTCCCAGTATGCAATGGCCAGGAAAGGAACATTCATCTCGAAGTCCATGATGCCATCAGGACAAAAACAGGTCTTCCCGTGACCCCCCACCCAAGATCACTTTCTTCCTTCCCCAGTCCCCATCGAGTTACAGGCAAAAGGGGACGACAAGAACCCCCTCTCGTGTAGCAGGAGACGTGCTCCACGTGGAGTCCCAGGGAACCTAACCTCTGGGCTGAGTCCCGATTACTGAGTTCAAATTCCAGTGTTGACACTTCATGGCTGTGTGACCTGGAGAGAGTTGATTGACTTCTCTGAATTTCACGTTTTCCTCCCTAAAGGAAGAGAAAGGTTCCCGGAGAATCCAGTCCATCTCTTGTGGAAATGAGCAATAGAGCTCATTTCCAGGGGTGAGCCCTTCTCCCCACCATCAACAAAGAGGAGAAGGGGGTGGGGAGAAATTTGGCAGAAAGGGAACAGAATTTCCCTTGCAGAGATCCTAAGGAGAGAACTGGCTTAATCTCACATCCTTTATCAGGAGAAAGATGAGCATTTGCGCGTGCTCCTGGGTAACAGCCTGGAAGACAGCCTGTAGGCAGCTTCTCCATCAAATGACTCCCGCCTGCTTGGGATTCACAATCTGCACAAAACATCTCCCCACGCCTGCCAATCTCCCCAGCAGGGGAGGGGATGGAGGCAGGAAGAACCCAGACATCACTCACGCTACCCCCCTCCCTGGGCCCCTCCCTGGCAGCGAGTGTGCTCCCCACGCTCTCCTTTCTCATCATTCACTTCCCCAAGCGTCACAGAGCATGGGGGGCTGAGACAGCTTCCTCGGGGCTCCCCTAATCCCCCGTGTCAAGTAGCATATGTGGCCTCCCGGCAGCCTCCACCAGCTTTTGGCAGATCCTGCTCCAACATCTGTTGCTGAGGTCCGCCCCGTGCAAGCTTCCCCTTCTTCCGTGACAGTCCAGCATTGCCCTTGCTTTCCCCCTCCCCCTTCTGCCAGCTCTCAGCTTGGGGTCCCAAGGTTCAGCCCCAGAGCCATCAAACAAGCCCCCCCAAACAGGCCAAGAAGTGGAGGCAGCCCGGGGAGGGTATCTGCAAAGATATCTCCCTCCCCACTGGCCCGGGCGACCTCCTCAACAACACCAGTAATTTGTCTTGGAGACGCGCCATACCTACAGCAAACACAGGCCAGCACACGGCACAGCCTGGCCAGTAGAACCACATACACACACGGGCCGGCTGTTGGCTGCACAGTAATAGAGTAGGAGCCAGAGAGGGAGAAACCCAGAGGATAGCGCGGTGCAGGAGGAGCAAGAGAGGCCCCCGGTGGAGAAGGGGTCCTCCCATCCCCAGAGGAAACGGAAGAAGCCAATTGGGTGTGTGAAGGTCAAATTGGATAAGGACTTGGAGTTGGAGCCGCCCATTGGTGACAGATGTGGACTTCCGCCAACTAAACCACAGAAAAGGATTAAAGGAAGTTGAAAAGCAACAACAAGTGGGGCACCTGCCCTCCAGGTTCTGGTGTTTTGGTCTGGTTTTTATTTGTTTGTTTGTTTGTTTGTTTGTTTGTTTGTTGTTTGTTTGTTTTGCTACCTTTGGAATGTTCGTGCCGGTGGAGCTGAGCAGGAAGTGTAAGAGGAACCAGGAAAAGGACCAGGACAAAGAGTTGGGGACCGAATCAGCATCAGGCCACAGTCTGAGGGCGGCAGACGTCAAGGGGTCCCCTCTCGGGCCAGCAAGAAGCAGAAAACACAGGTGAAGGACTAGGGGAAATCTCTCCTTCACGGCCAGAAAACCCGGTCGGGTAAGAACGAGGCTCTGAGCTGGGTCACATTAGTTGAGTTCAAACCTGGGTGAGTCACTTTAGCTCAAATCTGGGCTTTTGACTCTTCACAGCTCTGTGATGCTGAGAAAGTTGCTCAACGTCTCTAATGTTGTCCATGGCCACTCAGAGGCTGAACAATGGCCATCGCAAGTCAAGAAATACATGCCATGAGTTTCAGTCAAACTGCATCTGGCATTGAATAAAATTAGCCAGATATATAGAATGACTGCACTTATTTGCATGATATATATGTATAGTATAATACCAATATCCAAGGTCAGGCAAAACATGGATCAGGAGGTCTCGTCAAAGGCCTCTACCACAAATGTGTGGGGAGTCAGAGGTTAGGTAAGAGAAGGGAACAGTGTGCTAATAATTGTCGAAAGTGATAATACCAGCCTAGAACTGAGTATTGAATACAAGCACAAAGATACACATGATAACCTTTAAATGTATGTATTGTAATCCACAGTGTGTAAGAGAAAGAAAAGAGAGAGAGAGAGAGAGAGAGAGAGAGAGAGAGGAAGAGAGAAGATAAAGAACCTGCCATAGAAACAGGCTAGGGAGGGGGAGGGAATCGGGGACATTGGTGGTGGGAAATGGGCGCTGGTGGAGGGATGGGTGCTGGAACACTGTATGACTGAAACCCAAACATGAACATCTTTGTAATTGTATATCTCACAGTGGTATAATCACTTGATCACTTGATCACTTGAATCTCAGTTATTCATCGATTTGCTCGAGCGGGTGCCAGTAACATTTCCATTGGACCCTATCACGTGCCAATGTAGCCCAATGGTATCTGGTTGATTCAGGAATATGAAGAGCCTCAAACCGTTCCTTCAGGGTCTTGACAAGGAAGTCTGACCATCTTGTAGGTGGGCAGCCACGTGATCTTTTGACATCCCGTGGGATCCAGTCGGTAATGGCTCTAGTCCAGCGGTTGTATCCAAATCGCATTACATGTCCAGCCCAACTGATTTTTGATGCTTTGGCAAATGAGACAGTGTCCCTGATTCTGGAATAGTGACGGAGGTCGGAACTCCGGATTCCTTCTCTCACTTGAGTGAGGCGTGATATTCCAAGCATAGCTCTTTCGATTCCTCTCTGGGAGACCCGAATAGCATTCTCATCCTGCTTTCGTAGAGCCCAGGTCTCTGAGGTGTATGTTAATGCAGGGAGAATGGTGGAGTCGAAGAGATGTGCCCAGAGCCGGAGGTTCTTTGTCCTTTTAGCTATTTCTTCAATGCCTTTGAAGGCATTCCATGCCGCTCTCTTCCTCCTGCGCAGCTCAGGTTTTAGGTTGTATAATAAAATTTTAAAAAAAGTAAAAATAGGCAAATTTCATAACTTCCATTTTTCCTCACAGCTGCATAGTATTCCATTGTGTAGATGTACCGCAGTTTCTCTAAACATGAACAACGTTGTAATTGTATATCTCACGGTGGTATAATAAAATATTTAATTAAAAAATAAAAAAAAATAATAAAAAAGGTAAAAAGAAAAAAAAAAAAAAAGAAAAACTGCGTCTGGCAAACATAAGTGAAGTTTGAATAAAAGGTTAGGGGAAACATGGAGATAGGAACGTATGAAAATAAGTTTCCTTGAGGGAAAACAATTTCCAAATTGCATGTGATCTACTTGAGTCAACCTAAACCTTTGCCATCAACCACGCTCACTGTTGGTTGATGAGAAGCCGCTTCTCCTTTCCCACAGGATTCTTGGGTCACAAAGCTGGATGCCTGGTGAATGGACCCCTCTGGAGGTTGGGCGGAAGAGACCTGGAATTCCAGGCACAAAGAGGACCCATAAGAAGCTAATGAGACATTCCTGTTGTTTGTCCCGAGTGCCTTTCTGGGTCCTCTGGGTATTTTTTTTTTTAGAGAGAGAAAATCAGCCTTGTCCCAGGAAGGTCACAAGTGACCAAAATGCCACAGTGATGGGGAGCAGGGAAGAGGTATAGGGGGCGGGGAATAAGCTCTAGGTTTGGCCACGCTCTGACTCCCGTAGCCGACCAGGATTTGGAAGATGAATCCCTGTTTGAAATCCTCACTGGGATGAGTGAAGGGAAGTCTGCTTTCCGTTGGCATTTCTACATCCTACCAGTGTTCAGACCCCAACCTGCCTCTGTGTTTGGGAGACTCTGGATTGCAGGAGCTGCCCAGGGAACGGTAATTATGATACCACCGTTCAAGGGGTGTTAGCCAACCCCCAATTTAACAACCTTTTCATTCCACAAGGTAGTTATAGAAGCATCCACCACTCTGCAATTATTCAATCAAGTTAGTTTAATTGTCTTCCCTGGTTGCTAACGGACTTAGCACCTCTTAGGACCTCCCCTAACATCAGATTTCCCCCACCCCTGGCAAGCGGAATTCCAGGTTCCTTGGCCCAGCTGCATATGGATTCATTCAGCAGGCATCAGGCTTTGTGATGCAAGAATCCTGTGGGAAAACACAGGGTTCTCATCAACTAACAGTAGTGATGTAGGACGAAAAGGAAGCCATATTGGTTTAGGTTGACTGAAAGAGATCAAAATACCTGCGTGTTGAATATCATTCACATCAAACACATATACGTACACATATATCTACACATATATCTACACACACGTATATGTGCACACACATACACATATGCATGAACACATGGCCTTTACTTGATTCAAAAAATTTGCATGTCCCGAGCTATACTTTTAAAGGGATTTTTGTTATCCTGATAAGAGGAACAGATCTAACTAGCTCTGTGCGTTTTCTACCATCTTCTTGCCTTGAATGCATGGATATGTGATGCCTTGAGCCACAGCAGCTATTCTGTGACCAGGAAGCAGCAGCATTCATGCAGGGGAGCATGGGAGGGGGCTCACCAGTTCAGCTCAGACAGACAGAAGAATGGAAAGGTGAAAGGGAAGATTCAGGCCTCCCTCAGCCCTCAGTTGGTATTTTTAAGGCATCTGTTCTCACAACTGTCTGACAATAGTGATCACTCACTGCAATATTAAAGATAAAAATCACAATTTCCTCTGGGTCCCAGAGAGAGCCGGAGACATGCCAGCAAGTATAAATGGGGGGGCGCTCAGGGCAAAGGAGGTGAGGAAGGCTGGAATTTCCATTTGATTGACTTTTCTGACATATTCCAGACCGCTGTTTCTCACCCAAGGACCATATGGCTTCCCCTGTCAGCTCCCAGGATATTCCAAGGGGGATATTGCAGCCATGAGGGTGGGGGTGGGCAAGAGGGGAGGCAAGACATGTGACAAGGAGACCTCATTGACAGGACGGGGTCACAGGAAGGAAACCAGATCAGAAAGAGGGCCATGGTGGGGAAAGACTGAAAAACCCCAAGCAGATGCTCAGGCCAAGAAGGCCTTTCTAAATAAAGCGTTTCCCGGTTGGTTCCCCTGGGTGGCAATGCCCTGGGGACCTGAGTCCGGGAGGGAGCCCAGGCCTGTGTGCAACCTCCCGCCCACCTCCGGCTTCTCCGGGGAGCAGAGGACTGAGTCAGCTTCTCCTGACACCTGGGTTAATAATCCGGAGGGCGCACAGCCAGCCTCTGTCACCGCCTGCACAAACGCCCCAGCCAGCCACGATGGCGTTCAAGGTCAGCGTCCTGTGTTTGCAGTCTACGGCCGCTCTGCAGCTTGGATCTTTCCGTCAGAACCAAAGGAGTCAGGAGCCGTGGGCGTGAGCAAGAGAACCCCGTTCATTCTATTCTTCCCAGGGCAGGAGAGGCCCGCATCTCCCTCGGACAGTACAAGGAGAGACAGCGCTCGCTATCCCAGATGCGTCCAACGAAGACCAGCCCTGGACGCTCGTGCTCTCAGAGAGGACTATTAGGAAAAGAGAGTGGGCAGAAAGAGGAGTGTCTACACCGTCTGCCTCATGCCCGGGAGCTGGGTGGGAAAGCAGTTTACTAAGTATTTGGGGGAAGGAGAGAGGGTCTGACCTGGCGATGCTCAGGGATTACTCCTGCCTCTGCACTCAGGAATTACTCCTGGTGGTGCTCAAGGGACCCTCTGGGATGCCGAGGATCGAACCTGGGTTGGCCACGAGCAAGGCAAACGCCTCCCCTCCTACTGTACTACCGCTCCGGCCCAGTTTCCTGCATACTTAGTCCTCACAAGAATCCCAGCAACTGGGCACAATGCCTCTCTGGTACGGAAAAGGGAGGAGGCCTGGGGAGGGCGGGGGAAGGCTGTTGTTCTATTTCCCTCCCTGAATGTCTAGCACCAACACACCGTGGACCCCCATTTTTCTGCCTTTCCACATTTCCCAACTCCCTGGCAAGGGTGCTGATTTTATTCCTGAGTTCTGGAATGTGGACACAAGCAATGCATAACAGACGTTCAGCTGGGCCCCTCAACTGTTTGGCAAGTTCATAGCTGGAAGCAAAAGATACTCCAGAAGCCTGTACCCCAAAGCTCTTGAGTTGTCACTGAGAGGGAACAGATTTAAAGGAGCTATATTTTAAGAGGGACTTTTGCAATCCTGAGAAGAGGAACAGCTCTAACTAGTCTTATATGTTTCTGGCCTTTTCTTGCCTTGAATACAGATGTGATGCCTTGAGCCACAGCAGCTGCTATGTGAGCAGGAGGCAATATCCATGACGAGGAATCATAAGCCAGGCTGGGCCGACTTCTCCAAATGGTGAAGTCATTCCCCCATGGTGCAATGGGAATCTTGGCAGTCACGGGACGAACTGTGCAGACCCACCTTGCCCGGTATTGCGCCACAGAGCGAACTCAAAGGAGAGTTGTGTGAGCAGGGACAAGGGGCAGGAACTCACTCAGGCATCATTTTTATGTGTCTCTCCTAGTGAATACAGGACTCCAACACAACAGAAAGCAAAAAAAAAAAAAAAAAATTGTGTGTGTGCGCCCGCGTGCTGACCCTAATCTATCCCCAAGCTAAACTTTATCATTATTATTATTATTATTATTTTGCTTTTTTGGGTCACACCCAGCAATGCTCAGGGGTTACTCCTGGCTCTGCACTCAGGAATTACTCCTGGCAGTGCTCGGGGCACTATATGGGATGCCGGGGATCGAACCCGGGCCGACATGGGCTGGCCTTGTGCAAGGCAAACGCCCCTACCCGCTGGGCTATCACTCCGGCCCCACCCAAGCTAAACTTTAATGTGGCAAATTTCTCCAAAGATTGAAGTTTGGAAAGTAAGAGAGAGGGGAAGAGATTCCAGAAACACATGAACCCAAATTTACAACGAAAATTCAATGGGCTTTGACTGGACTCAAAGTTTAATAAAAACATTTGCAAATTCTAAATTCTATTTTAAGTGAGATTTTTTTTTTTTTTTGCTATAATGATAAGAGGAACAGACCTAGCCAGCCTGTACATCGCCTGCCACTTCTTGCCTTGAATGTAGATGTGATATCTTGAGTCACAGCAGCTGTTTTGTGAGCAGGAGGCAATATTCATGAGGAGGAAAGATCTGCCAGCTCAGCTCTGGAAGGAAGGGCAGAGAGTGAGCAGGACCATCGCTCTTTCCTCTTGCTTCTTTCTTCAATATAAGTGGGGGTAAAGACCTGGGATTTTTTTTGACACATGTTTGAGGCACAGCCGATTTAAATGGAAAGGAGTCAGACACCCTCGGCCACCCTGGTTGTAAAGATAAGGGAAAACAAAAGAAAAAACACACATTAATTTCAGGATGACAAGCTTTATGGGTACATGGTCCAGGGCTGGGTTAAATTCGGAGAAGCTAAACTAGCGATTGCCCCTAGGAGAAGGACTTTTATTTATAAACAATCAAAGAAAACAAGTAGAACACGTGGATTAGGGTCTGGAAAGCCACTGGGGCGGCTGCGAAAGCACCAAAAATTTAGAGTGGATGATTTTATATGCTTCATCTTCTTGCTCATTCCGTAGCATCCTCTGCAGGAGGGACTGTGGATAAATATTCATCCGCGGAGAACCAGACCTACTGTCATGCAAATCCCATGCAAAGCAGATGCAAATTGGAACCAGTCTCAGCCGTGAATAGGTGAGGTTCTCTGCATATTAAAAGCACGGGATAACACCCCCCCCCCACCCCATGCACCCCTGAGGGGCAGGGAGGCTGTCTGCATTGCTTATCCATGAGCCGTGTGGCCAGCGCTGTAGGGAGGCTCTGTCCAGTGCCGCCCCCCCGCCCCAACAAATGAGGTCGGAACACCGAGCAAGCCGGTGTGGCCAGTCCCCAGCACTGACCAGCACCATCCTTTAAGACTTGCGCAGGCTTTGGGAGCCCCCGGGAGCTGGTTGCTGGCATCACGCATGCGCGCATCGCACCGTTTCTGCAGCCGCATCTGCGGGGCAGCAGGGCGCAGTGGCGACCACTGTGAGGCTGGGAGCTGCCGCAGAGCTGACCGTCCCCACTGTGCTGGGCCACAGGAGGTCACGGGCTGCTCTGATTGGAGCCCTCCACGGTGTTTGCTTTCTGTGCCCCCACGGACCTCCTGACGGGACGGAGAGGACATGGAAATAAGTCAGGGCTGACCCTTCTGGTGACCCATAGCCTCGCCAGCCAACTCCTGATTGCAACCTTCTGGCTTCGGTAACAGCCTTTAATTCAGGACTTCTGGCTCCTCTGAGGCCCGAGTTGCGGAGCTGGGCGCAGTGAACAGGCCATGCGTGCCCTGCTCAGGACCTAGTGCAAGGCGGAAGCGGAAGGGAGGAAGCTGGACAGCTGCTCCTGAAGAGTCAGCAGATGCGCCGTCCCCGGGCCGCTGCCTGCCCGTTCAAGCCCAGGGATAAACTGTTACCCACATGTGTGGGTATGGGCTGGCAGTGCTGGGCAGGCACTGCTAATAGGAGGCCCAGGGGCAGCCCGGCCAGCGCCCAGCAGAGCTGCCCCCACTAGTGGGCTGAGGGCTCTGCCACCTGGACCTGGGACCTCACGAGGCTTCATGTGGAGTCCTGTTTGGACGCACACACTCACATACACCTGCACACATACGCAAATGTATGATTATGCACATGCAATTTGCTTACACAGAGGTACATACACACATATGCACCTATATATAGACACACACATGAACTCATATGCATGCACACTTATACACATGCACACACATGCATATAACACATATACATAAACACATAATCTCACAGGCATGATACCACATACATGCATGCACGCACATATCATATGCATGTATTTTACACATATGCAGATGCAAACACAATGCTTACACACATACTCAAGTATTATGCACATGGATTCACACACACATGCATGTATTATATACATAGATGCAAACATACATGCTTGCACACACATGCACATATTATATAATAAATGCAAACCACATGCCTGTACACATATATGCATGTATTATACACATAGATGCAAACACATGCTTGCACACACACCACACATACAGCGCTAGTCCATGAACCACACATGCGTCTCCCTCCTTCCACCCTCACTGGGGACCCCTCCCGGCTGTCCTCTGCATCCTCCAGGAGAGACTGACAAGAAGCAGAGTCCAACTCCATGGTTTGACTTGGGGACTATTCCTTTGCCCCCAGGCCCTGAGAGGAGGAGCCTCCTGTCGCCACGGCAACTGCAAGTGCCTGCCCCGCCCCTCCACAGACCCACTTCTCCAGAACTCTTTCCCACTCTGGTCAGCAGCACACCATTTCCTGCCAACCTGGGAGCTGGATTCCTGGCTTGCCCAAGTCCATTCCTCCAATGGCCATCCCTGCCCTCCTGCCCCCTGTCCACCCCCAGGTGTCCCTGCTGCAGCCCTTGCACAGGCCAAGCCTCCTGGCGACCTATGGGGCAGGCTGGCCTCCCTGCACCCTACTGGCTCTCTCTCAAGCTCAGTTGGGAGGGGCGCTCTTCTCTGTCCCACACTTTGGCCCTCTGCCCCTGAGTTCCGGGGACACTCCATGCCGGGGAGAAGCCCCCCATTCCCGTTCACAGGGCCCTAAAGTCATGTCTATGCAAGAGAGGAAGGCCTAGAAGCTTCCCTACCCTCACCTCCATTCCCAGAGAAAACTCCAGAAGCATCCAGGAAGAACAGAGGAAATTAGGAAGCGAGTGTGAGAGAGTGGATTTTTCAGCCAAGTGGGAAGAAAAAGCAAAACAAAGCAAACCCCCGTGCTGGTGTTCTTCTACATGCGGCTTACATAACCGGGCCTGGCTGGGGGCGGCACCCACCGCGCAGAGGCGGCTGGGCCAGGAAGATGAGCTGGGGGGTCTGGGCCCCTCTGCCAGGCGCTCGTCGGAGACCCATCCCAACTCTTGCTTTCCCCTCTCTGCCGCTCCTCCTCCCTTCCCTATCTTCTCTCCTCCCCCTCCCCTCTGCTCCTGCTTCTCCCTCGTCCCCCTCCTCCCCTTTCCTCTCTCCTCTCCTTCCCTCTCCTGCCTCTCCTCCTCCTCCTCTCTTCTCTTCCCAGCTCTCTCCTCCGCCTCCCCTCTCCTTTTCCCTCCCCTCTTCCTTCCTCCTCTCTCTCCTCTTTTCCTCCCCTCCCCTCCCCTCCCACACCCTCCCCTCTCATCCCTCCCTCCACTCCTTGCTTCCCTCTTCTTGGTAAGTGACCCCATCTGTCCCGTGAGCAGTTTCCTTTGCTTTGCTGTGTTTTCTTGATGAGCTCACGCTGAGTGTGGAGCTCACGAGGAATACAAAGTGTTGGTGAATGTCCAGGACACCAGCCCCTATTGTAGCTGGGACTGTCTCTCCTCCCCCAAAAAATGAAAAACTATAAAAACTGCAGAAAGCCTGCTCTGAGGGAGAGTAGAGGTGAAGGCGTAGGCTGCAGGGGACCCCGGACCCTAACTGGGGGTTGGGGCAGAGGAAGGGGCCATTCAGAGCCAGGTCCTGGTCCTGGTCAGGGCACAAGGAGCTGGGGTGCCCGGGCTGAGCACCAGTCTCATGAACCCCCTTACTGTTGCTAGGGGAGCGGTAGGGGCACGGGAGCTCTCTCCCTGGGGAGTCGAAGGCAAAGATTTCTGCTTTGTCTCCCGGAAAGGCCTGGAAACCGGGGTGTGTGCCAACGCTAGGACTCCAGAAGAGAATTCAGCAGAACCCTATTTCAGGCTGCCCATGGGGCAGGGAGGGGGGGTCTAGAAATTCTTGCATAAAGACATCGCCAGCCCCTGTGGCATGCCAGGGCAACCTAAGGCTGGCCGCTGGGGTCTTTTCTCTGGTGCGGAGAGACCTTTAGAAAGGGCCTGGACAGGAAAGGTGGGTTGTCACCCGCCCTTGGCCCATACACCACACCCCTGTGTTGGTTTGGGCAGGTGATATGAAGACCCACGTGAGTAAGCACATCTCTCAGGCAAAGATTTCGGGTCCTCCCAGCCATCCTGAGCATCCCGACCTCCAACTGACCCCAAAGCCTGAGGGGCCGTGAAAGAGGAAAGGAATCAGAACTGGAAGTTGCCAGGACCAGAAGCGGTTCATGGTGATGA